>CM063305.1:203979-259269 GCA_032173965.1 Sitta carolinensis
GGGCGAGGCGACCCGCAGGCTCGGGGCAGGTGGCATGAGCCCCCCTTGTGCCCCGTGCCTGCCCTCCGCTTCGCGGGATGCTGAGGAGGAGGAGGAGGATGGAGATGGTGATGAAGAAGAAGGAGGAATTATCCCTGCTCTCGCCCTCTGTACGTTCTGCCGGGGGGCGGCTCCGTGCTTGGCGTGCGTGTGGGTTTGTTTTTTTTTTCTTTTTTTTTTTTTTGTGTGTTTGTTTTATCCCCTCCTCTACTTAACCCCTCACGTAAAAAAAAAAAAAAAAAAAAAAAAAAAAAAAAAAAAAAAAAAGGAGGGGGGGATATATATATTAAAAAAAAAATAATAATAATAAAAAAATAAAAAAAAAGGTCGTCGGGGCCCGGCGGGCTGATACAGGCGCGCGGCGCCCGCAGCCGCACCACACACACACAACACACACACCACACACACAAAAAGGGGACCTGGCCGGCGGAGGGATACCGCTGACGTCACTTCCTGCTGCGCGCGGTGACGTCACGGGGGGCCGGGCCCTGAGGCGGCTGAGGGGAGGAGAAGGGGAAGGGCGGGAAAATGGCGGCGTCGGGGTCGTGACCCCCCCCACACATACATACACACACACCCGACCCGCTCCTCACGGCGCTTCACCCTCATGGCCCCGCCATGGCTGCTGAGGGGTTGGCGGAATGCTGGGAGAAGCGGCCGGCGCTGCCTCGTGCGGCTGAAGGGGTGCTGGCGGGAAAGAAGCGGCCCGAGAGCCCCTCAGGGCTGTGAGGGAGGGGCTCGGGTCGCACCTCACACAGGTGACGGGGGGCTTGCGGCTCCCCGGCCCAAGGCAAAAAAATTGGAGGGAAAAAATCGTCAGCTTGAGGCCGAAAATTCTCTAACTGAGGCCCAATATTGTCCACCTGAGGTAAAAATTGTCCACCTGAGGTAAATATTGTTCATTTGAGGTAAATATTGTCCAGCTGAGGTAAAAATTGTTCATTTGGGTAAAAAATTGTTCACCTGAGGCACAACTTGTTCATCTGAGGTTAAAATTGTCCACCTGAGGTAAAAATTGTCCACCTGCGGTTGAAATTGTCCGCCTGAGGTAAATTTTGTCCACCTGAGTGTAAAAATTGTTCACCTGAGGTAAATATTGTTTATTTGAGGTTAACATTGTCCACCTGAGGTAAAAAATGGGGAAAATAGCTTAAAAATGGGGGAAATAGCTCAAAAAAAAATGGGGGAAAATAGCTAAAAAATAAGGAAAAAACAGCCCCAAAAATGGGGAAAATAACAAAAAAAAATAAGGAAAAAACAGCCCCAAAAATGGGGAAATAACCCCCAAAAATGGAGGGAAAATAGGAAAAAAATGGGGAAAATCATCCCAAAAAATGGGGAAAATCAGCCCCCAAAATGGGGAAAATCAGCATAATTCAAATTACATTTTAAATTAAATCATATTTTAAATTAAATTCTATTTTAAATTAAATTCTATCTTAAAGCATTCTATTTAAAATAGTTAAAGTACATTTTAAATACTTGTATTTAAATGAAAATATTTTTCTCATTTCTATTGATTTATTTTTATTTCTATTTATTATTCATTTAAAATTATGATTTTTTTTGTTTCAAACTAAGATATGAATTTAACAAGATTTTTTTTTTTCTTTTTCTCCTTTAGGGGAAGAATTCCAGGCTGGAATTTTAAAGTTAAAAATCCAAATTTTCCCCATTTTCTCCACTTTGGAAGAATCACAATCCAACATGTGGGAAAAAAACCCAGCAAACCCAGGAGGAGGGAATTAATGAAGTAAATTTTAATTAATTTAATATATTTTAATCTAATTTAAATACACTTAAATCCTGCTTTAATTCCCTTTTTTTTCCTCGTGTTGCTCTTGAAATTTGGGATTAAAATTTTAATTTTTTTTTTTTTATAAACTCAAATTTTCTGTCCCAAATTAAAGCCAGGAGATTTTTAAGGAGTAATTAAGGAGTAATTAAGGAAGTTGTTGTGAGCCAAAGGAGATTTTTATCTCAGGAATAATTTGGAATAATTCCAATTTGGGTTGGGCTCCTCCCACGCTTTTTTTTGCTGCTATAAATAGAATTTTTTATTCCATGTTTTTCCCCCTTTCCAGGTGCCAAAACGTTGCTTCAAATAATACTAAAAAAATTATTTATTATTGTATTTTATTTATTTTTTATTTATTGTTACTATTTTTCTTTTTGGGCTGAGATTTCAGGAGAAAATTCCGGAATTCGGGGGGCACAGAGGAGGTTTGGGCTGAAGGAAAAGCCCCAAAATCGGGGAGGAGGGAACAAAACATTCCCAAAATCCCAAATTTTTGACCCAAAATCCCTTTTTTTTTAACCCAAAATCCCCATTTTTTGACCCAACCCCCAGGAAACATTCCCAAAATCCAATTTTTTGACCCAAAACTCCTGGAAATATTCCCAAAAATCCAAATTTTTGCCCCAAAATCCAATTTTTTTCACCCAAACCCCCTGGAAATATTCCCAAAATCCAAATTTTTCCCCCAAAAACCCCATTTTTTTACCCAAAATCCCATTTTTTCACCCCAAAATCCCATTTTTTTCCCCAAAATCCCCATTTTTTCACCCAACCCCCCTGGAAATATTCCCAAAATCCAAATATTTCCCCCCAAATCCAAATTTTTTTACCGCTAAATCCCCAATTTCCCCCCCCCCAATCCCAATTATTTTTACCCAACCCCCTGGAAATATTCCCAAAATCCCCATTTTCCCCCAAAATCCCCATTTTCCCCAAAGAAATCCCATTTTTTTTACCCAAAATCCCAATTTTTTTTCCCCAAACCCCTCCATTTTCTCCCTCAAATCCCCAATTTTTCTCCAAAAAAATCCCATTTTTTCCCCCAAAATCCCAATTTTTTCCTCCAAATATCCCATTTTTTTACCCAAAATCCCAATTTTCCCCCAAAATCCTTTTTTTTTCCCCAAAAAAATCCCATTTTTTTACCCAAAAATCCCAATTTCCCCCCCCAAATCCCCATTTTTCTCCTCCCTCCTCCCCTCTTCCCAACCCCCCGGTAAAATTCCAATTAAAACCCAACAAAATCCGATCCAAAAATAAATTTATTTTTCTTTTTAAGGCGGAATTTTTGTTTTTCCTCCTCTCCGGCTCCTCCCCCCCAAACCCCGCCCCTTTTTTTCCGCCTTTCCCGAGTTTTTTTTTCCCGACTTTTTCTCCTTAAAAATCCCTGGAAAATCCCGAAATTCCCAATCCCAGCCTCCTCCAGGATGGGTAAGAACCCCAAAAATCCCAAAAAAACCCCAGAAATTCCCAAAAATTCCCAAAAAAACCCCGGAATTTTCGGAGTGGGGGAGGGGTTGGGGTCAAATTCCGTTTTTTCCATAATTTCAATATTTTAATATTCCCTAAAAAATCCCGGGGGGGGGGGAATTAAACTCTTTAATTAATTAATTCAAATCCATTTTCCTCGGGAATTAATTAGGAATTTTTAACCCTTAAATTTCCAAGAAATTTGAATTCCAGACCAAAAAAAAAAAAAGGAAAAATTTAAGGATTAAAAATTGAATTTTTTCCTTGATGTTTTCCATGGTTTTTTGGGGATAAATCTTTAATTTCCAGTATTTTTTTCCTGTTTTTTTTGGGGAATTTCCAGGAACTTTCACTTTTGAAAAAAGTGGGAGGGGCCAAAAACTTGGAAACTGTTTCTAGAGGAATTTAAATGGAAAAAGAAAATCAGAATTTTGGGCTCAAAACCAGCAAAAAAATGTGGAATTTTTAGGGAAAAAAATATCAGTATTCCCATCAAAAAATATCCTGATTTTCCTGGCATTTTTTCACTCCTAAATGGGAATTTTTTTAGGAATTTTTTTGGCTCCTAAAGTCCTGGAAGTCAAAAAAAAAACAAATAAAAATTGGGAATTATAGAAGGAAATAAATCCTGGAATTCCCTTGGGAATTTGGGGGTTTTGGGAGAAAATTCCTGAAATTCCTGGATTTTTTTTTTTTTCTCTGTTGTTTTCATTTTAATTTGAATTTTAATCTCAATTCCAATTTGATTTTTTTTCCCCAAATTTAATTTGAAATCTTTCCATACTAAACCCTGGAATTCCGAGGGAATTCCCATTTTTTCCCAGCCAAATCCCAAATTTCTCTCCCTTAATTTTGCTGTTTTGGGACAACCCAGGGAGCAAAAATTTGGGATAAAATCCAATTTTTTATTCCTGAAATGAGCAAATCCAAGGCCCAAAATTTGGGATTAATTCCAGGATTTTTTCAAGGAATGAACAAAAGGAAAACTCCAAAATTTGGGATAAATTCCCATTTTTTATCCTGAAATGAACAAATCCAAGGCCCCAAAATTTGGGATTAATTCCAATTTTTTTCAGGTTTTTTTTCCCTAGAATGAGCAAATCCAAGAGCCAAAATTTGGGATTAATTCCCATTTTTTTCCCTGGAATGAGCAAAGCTAAGGCACAAAATTTGGGATAAATTCCCATTTTTTATTCCTGAAATGAACAAATCCAAGAGACAAAAATTGGGATAAATTCCAATTTTTTTAGGTTTTTTTTTCTCTGGAATGAGGAAATCTAAGGGACAAAAATTGGGATTTGGGAACTGGAATGGGAACTGGGAATGGAACTGGGAATGGGATTGGGAATGGGAACTGGGAATGGGGACTGGGAAAATGGGAATGGGAACTGGGAATGGGAATGGGAACGGGGAACTGGGAATGGGAACTGGGAATGGGGAATTCCATGGATTTAAGGCTGAGAATGGGAACTGGGAACAGGAACTGGGAATTCCATGGGTTTAATTCTGGGACTGGGAACAGGAACTGGGAATTCCATGGATGTAACTGTGGGTCTGGGAACGGGAAGTGGGAATTGCATGGATGTAACTGTGGGTCTGGGAACGGGAAGTGGGAATTGCATGGATGTAACTGTGGGACTGGGAACGGGAACTGGGAATTCCATGGATGTAACTGTGGGTCTGGGAACAGGAACTGGGAATTCCATGGGTTTAATTCTGGGACTGGGAACGGGAACTGGGAATTGCATGGATGTAACTGTGGGACTGGGAACAGGAACTGGGAATTCCATGGATGTAACTGTGGGTCTGGGAACGGGAACTGGGAATTGCATGGATGTAACTGTGGGACTGGGAACAGGAACTGGGAATTCCATGGGTTTAATTCTGGGACTGGGAACAGGAACTGGGAATTGCATGGATGTAACTGTGGGACTGGGAACAGGAACTGGGAATTCCATGGGTTTAATTCTGGGACTGGGAACGGGAACTGGGAATTCCATGGATGTAACTGTGGGTCTGGGAACAGGAACTGGGAATTCCATGGATGTAACTGTGGGACTGGGAACAGGAACTGGGAATTCCATGGGTTTTAATTCTGGGACTGGGAACGGGAACTGGGAATTCCATGGATGTAACTGTGGGACTGGGAACGGGAACTGGGAATTGCATGGATGTAACTGTGGGTCTGGGAACAGGAACTGGGAATTGCATGGATGTAACTGTGGGACTGGGAACAGGAACTGGGAATTCCATGGATGTAACTGTGGGACTGGGAACAGGAACTGGGAATTCCATGGGTTTAATTCTGGGACTGGGAACGGGAACTGGGAATTCCATGGATGTAACTGTGGCTCTGGGAGCGGGAACTGGGAATTGCATGGATGTAACTGTGGGACTGGGAACAGGAACTGGGAATTCCATGGGTTTAATTCTGGGACTGGGAACAGGAACTGGGAATTGCATGGATGTAACTGTGGGACTGGGAACAGGAACTGGGAATTGCATGGATGTAACTGTGGGTCTGGGAACGGGAAGTGGGAATTCCATGGATGTAACTGTGGGTCTGGGAACGGGAAGTGGGAATTGCATGGATGTAACTGTGGTCTGGGAACAGGAACTGGGAATTGCATGGATGTAACTGTGGGACTGGGAACAGGAACTGGGAATTCCATTGGTTTAATTCTGGGACTGGGAACAGGAACTGGGAATTCCATGGATGTAACTGTGGCTCTGGGAGCGGGAACTGGGAATTCCATGGATGTAACTGTGGGTCTGGGAGCGGGAACTGGGAATTCCATGGATGTAACTGTGGCTCTGGGAGCGGGAACTGGGAATTCCATGGATGTAACTGTGGGACTGGGAACGGGAACTGGGAATTCCATGGATGTAACTGTGGGTCTGGGAACAGGAACTGGGAATTGCATGGATGTAACTGTGGGACTGGGAACAGGAACTGGGAATTCCATGGATGTAACTGTGGGTCTGGGAACGGGAAGTGGGAATTGCATGGATGTAACTGTGGGTCTGGGAACAGGAACTGGGAATTCCATGGGTTTAATTCTGGACTGGGAACGGGAACTGGGAATTGCATGGATGTAACTGTGGGACTGGGAACAGGAACTGGGAATTCCATGGATGTAACTGTGGGTCTGGGAACGGGAACTGGGAATTGCATGGATGTAACTGTGGGACTGGGAACAGGAACTGGGATATTCCATGGGTTTAATTCTGGGACTGGGAACAGGAACTGGGAATTGCATGGATGTAACTGTGGGACTGGAACAGGAACTGGGAATTCCATGGGTTTAATTCTGGGACTGGGAACGGGAACTGGGAATTCCATGGATGTAACTGTGGGACTGGGAACAGGAACTGGGAATTCCATGGATGTAACTGTGGGTCTGGGAACAGGAACTGGGAATTCCATGGATGTAACTGTGGGACTGGGAACAGGAACTGGGAATTCCATGGGTTTAATTCTGGGACTGGGAACGGGAACGGGGAATTCCATGGATGTAACTGTGGGACTGGGAACGGGAACTGGGAATTGCATGGATGTAACTGTGGGTCTGGGAACAGGAACTGGGAATTGCATGGATGTAACTGTGGGACTGGAACAGGAACTGGGAATTCCATGGATGTAACTGTGGGACTGGGAACAGGAACTGGGAATTCCATGGGTTTAATTCTGGGACTGGGAACGGGAACTGGGAATTCCATGGATGTAACTGTGGCTCTGGGAGCGGGAACTGGGAATTGCATGGATGTAACTGTGGGACTGGGAACAGGAACTGGGAATTCCATGGTTTAATTCTGGGACTGGAACAGGAACTGGGAATTGCATGGATGTAACTGTGGGACTGGGAACAGGAACTGGGAATTGCATGGATGTAACTGTGGGTCTGGGAACGGGAAGTGGGAATTCCATGGATGTAACTGTGGGTCTGGGAACGGGAAGTGGGAATTGCATGGATGTAACTGTGGGTCTGGGAACAGGAACTGGGAATTGCATGGATGTAACTGTGGGACTGGGAACAGGAACTGGGAATTCCATTGGTTTAATTCTGGGACTGGGAACAGGAACTGGGAATTCCATGGATGTAACTGTGGCTCTGGGAGCGGGAACTGGGAATTCCATGGATGTAACTGTGGGTCTGGGAGCGGGAACTGGGAATTCCATGGATGTAACTGTGGCTCTGGGAGCGGGAACTGGGAATTCCATGGATGTAACTGTGGGACTGGGAACGGGAACTGGGAATTCCATGGATGTAACTGTGGGTCTGGGAACAGGAACTGGGAATTGCATGGATGTAACTGTGGATCTGGGAACGGGAACTGGGAATTGCATGGATGTAACTGTGGCTCTGGGAGCGGGAACGGGGAATTGCATGGATGTAACTGTGGGTCTGGAACGGGAAGTGGGAATTCCATGGATGTAACTGTGGGTCTGGGAACGGGAAGTGGGAATTGCATGGATGTAACTGTGGGTCTGGGAACAGGAACTGGGAATTCCATGGATGTAACTGTGGGACTGGGAACAGGAACTGGGAATTCCATTGGTTTAATTCTGGGACTGGGAACAGGAACTGGGAATTCCATGGATGTAACTGTGGCTCTGGGAGCGGGAACTGGGAATTCCATGGATGTAACTGTGGGTCTGGGAACAGGAACTGGGAATTCCATGGATGTAACTGTGGGACTGGGAACGGGAACTGGGAATTGCATGGATGTAACTGTGGCTCTGGGAGCGGGCAGCCCCCCGTGCCCCCCCCATTCCCGGTTTTTTGCATCCTTTGGGAATTGTCTCTGCAGCCGGGCGGTGCGGCGCGTGCGGGCCGGGCTACGCCAGCCCCCGGGAGGCCATGAGAGGTGAGAGCTGGGCCAGCAGCACCCCCTGCCCCGGGCCACGCTGGAAAAAATCCCAGCATTCCACCCCTGGAACGGGCACAGGGAACGCTCCAAAGCTTGGGAGAAATCCCGGGATTGTATCCCAAGAATCAGCAAATCCGAGCCCCAAAAACTGGGGTAAAATCGGATTTGTTTTCTTATTTTCCCTGCAATGAGCAAATCCAGGGCCAAAATTTGGCATAAACTCCAGGATTTTATTCCCTGGAATGAGCACAGGGAATGCTGCCAAGTTTGGGAGAAAATCCAGGATTGTATTCCCTGCAATGAGCAAATCCGTGCCCCAAAAATTTGGATAAAATCAGATTTATTTTCTTATTTTCCCTGCAATGAGCAAATCCAAAGGCCAAAATTTGGGGTAAATCCCAGGATTCCACCCCTGGATTGGGCACAGGGAACGCTCCAAAGTTTGGGAGAAAATCCAGGATTGTATTCCCTGGAAAGAGCAAATCCGAGCCCCAAAAATTTGGATAAAATCGGATTTATTTTCTTATTTTCCCTGCAATGAGGAAATCCAAAGGCCAAAACTTGGATAAATCTCAGGATTTTATTCCCTGGAAAGAGCAAATCCAAGAGCCAAAATTTGGGATAAATCCCAGTGTTTTATTCCAATAAATTCCAGTGTTTTATTCTCTGGAATGAGTCAATGCAAGGGCCAAAATTTGGGATAAATCCCGGGATTTTATTTCCTGGAATGAGCAAATCCAAAGGCCAAAATTTGGGATAAATCCCACGATTTTATTCCCTGGAATGACCAAATCCACGGCCCAAAATTTGGGATAAATTCCAACATTTTATCCCAATAAATCCCAGCATTTTATCCCTGGAAAGAACAAATCCACGGCCCGAAAATTCATGCTAAATCCCGATTTAATTCTCTTTTTTTCCCCTGGAATGAGCAAACCCAAGGAATTCCTTTGGGATCAGGGGGTGAGGGAATGGAAGGGGGAGAAGAAAAGCTGGAATTCCTTGGGATTGATCCGGAATTTTGGGGCAGGGCCCCGGGAGAAGCTGCTGTACCTGCTGTGCATCTACCGGAACACCGGGAACCGCCGGCCCGACTTCCTGGCCACAGTGGATGTGGATCCTGAGTCCCCCCAGTACTGCCAGGTGGGGAAACCCTGGGGAAAATCCAGGAGAATCCAGGGGAATCCATGGAAAAATTCATGGGGATACAGGGGGAAATCCAGGAGAAAATCCAGGGGAAAATCCAGGGGAATCCATGAAAAAATCCATGGGAATCCAGGGGAAGATCCAGGAGAGAATCCAGGGGAGAATCCAGGGAATCCATGGAAAAATTCATGGGAATCCAGGGGAAAATCCATGGAAAAATCCAGGGGAATCCATGGAAAAATCCATGGGAATCCAGGGGGAAATCCAGGAGAAAATCCCGGGGAATCCATGGGGATCACGAGTCCATTGTGGATGTGGATCCTGAGTCCCCCCAGTACTGCCAGGTGGGGAAATCCAGGGGAAAATCCAGGGGAAAATCCATGGAAAAATCCAGGAGAATCCAGGGGAATCCATGGAAAAATTCATGGGGATACAGGGGAAGATCCAGGAGAGAATCCAGGGGAAAATCCAGGGGAATCCAGGGGGAAATCCAGGGGAAAATCCAGGGGGAAATCCAGGGAAAATCCAGGGGAAAATCCATGGAAAAATCCAGGGGAATCCATGGAAAAATCCATGGGAATCCAGGGGAAGATCCAGGAGAGAATCCAGGGGAATCCAGGGGGAAATCCAGGTGAAAATCCAGGGGAAAATCCAGGAGAGAATCCAGGGGAAAATCCTGAGGAATCCATAGAAAAATTCATGGGAATACAGGGGGAAATCCATGGAAAAATCCAGGGGAAAATCCATGAGAGAATCCAGGGGAAAATCCAGGGGAAAATCCATGGAAAAATCCAGGAAAAAATCCTGTAAATTCCCGGAAAATCCAGGACTGTGTCTCTCTCCCCATTCCGCAGGTGGTGCACCGCCTGCCCATGACACCAGGGGCTAAAATCAGCGAAAATCCATAAAAAATCCAGGAAAATCAGGGAAAAATCAGGAAAAATCCAGGAAAATCTGGGTAATTCCATGAAATTCCATGGAATTCCAGGAAAATCTAGGAATGTGGAGCTATCCCTGTTCCCCAAGTGCTGCACTGCCTGCCCATAACACCAGGGCTAAAATCAGCGAAAAATCCATAAAAACTCTGGGAAAATCAGGGAAAAATCAGGGAAAATCCGGGAAAATTAGGGAAAATCTGGGAAAAATCCTGGAAGATCCAGGAATGTGGAGCTATCCCTGTTCCCCAAGTGCTGCACTGCCTGCCCATGCCGCACAAGGGGCTAAAATCAGCAAAACTCCATAAAAAATCCAGGAAAATCAGGGAAAAATCAGGGAAAATTAGGGAAAAATCCTGGAAAATCCGGGAAAAATCCTGGAAAATCCAGGAATCTCCCGTTCTGCAGGTGGTGCACCGGCTGCCCATAAACACAGGGGCTAAAATCAGCGAAAAATCCTTAAAAAGTCCAGGAAAATCGGGGAAAAAATCCTAGAAAATCCTGGAAAATCTGGGAAAAATTCCCTGGAATTCCTGGAAAATCCAGGAATCTCCCATTCCGCAGGTGGTGCACCGGCTGCCCATGCCACACGAGGCTGACGAGCTGCACCACTCGGGCTGGAACGCGTGCAGCAGCTGCCACGGGCTAAAATCAGCGGAAACTCCTTTAAAAATCCAGGAAAATCCGGGAAAAATCCTGGAAAATCCAGGAAAAATTCCCTGAAATTCCCGGAAAATCCAGGACTGTCTCTCCCCTCCAATTCCCTAAGTGCTGCACCGCCTACCCATAACACCAGGGACTAAAATCAGCGAAAAATCCTTTAAAAATCCAGGAAAATCAGGGAAAAATCAGGAAAAATCCTGGAAAATCCGGGAAAAATCCCGGAAAATCCAGGAATCTCCCGTTTCCCAGGTGGTGCACCGGCTGCCCATGCCCACGAGGCTGACGAGCTGCACCACTCGGGCTGGAACGCGTGCAGCAGCTGCCACGGGCTAAAATCAGCGGAAACTCCTTTAAAAATCCAGGAAAATCCGGGAAAAATCCTGGAAAATCCAGGAAAAATTCCCTGAAATTCCCGGAAAATCCAGGACTGTCTCTCCCCTCCAATTCCCTAGGTGCTGCACCGCCTACCCATAACACCAGGGCTAAAATCAGCGAAAAATCCTTTAAAAATCCAGGAAAATCAGGGAAAAATCAGGAAAAATCCTGGAAAATCCGGGAAAAATCCCGGAAAATCCAGGAATCTCCCGTTTCCCAGGTGGTGCACCGGCTGCCCATGCCACACGAGGCTGACGAGCTGCACCACTCGGGCTGGAACGCGTGCAGCAGCTGCCACGGGCTAAAATCAGCGGAAACTCCTTTAAAAATCCAGGAAAATCCGGGAAAAATCCTGGAAAATCCAGGAAAAATTCCCTGAAATTCCCGGAAAATCCAGGACTGTCTCTCCCCTCCAATTCCCTAGGTGCTGCACCGCCTACCCATAACACCAGGGGCTAAAATCAGCGAAAAATCCTTTAAAAATCCAGGAAAATCAGGAAAAATCAGGAAAAATCCTGGAAAATCCGGGAAAAATCCCGGAAAATCCAGGAATCTCCCGTTTCCCAGGTGGTGCACCGGCTGCCCATGCCACGAGGCGACGAGCTGCACCACTCGGGCTGGAACGCGTGGAGGCACGGGCTCGCGGGGTTTGGGGGCTCACGTCCATAACAGGCTATCGGGCAGATCGGGTGGGTTTCCCAGGTGGTGCACGGTATGAGAGGCGCGGCTGCACATCGGGCTGGACGCTGCGCAGCTGCCACGGGACCGCATACGGCGCTCTCCCGTCCCTCTACATCGTGGACGTGGCCAGCGAGCCCCGCGCCCCCCGGCTGCACAAGGTGGGGGGAAAAAACGGGGGTCCGGATTGGGGGGGGGGGGGGGGGAAGGGATGGGGGGGGTTGGGGGGGGGTCCAGAGGGGTTTGGCAGTTTAGGGGGTTTGGGGTCAGTTTGGGGGGGTTGGGTCAGTTGGGGGTTTGGGGTCAGGTGGGGGGGGGGTCAGTTTTGGGGGGTTGGGGTCGGCTGGGGGGTTTGGGTCAGTTGGGGGGGTTTGGGGTCAGTTTTGGGGGGTTGGGGTCAGGCTGGGGGGTTTGGGGTCAGTTTGGGGGGATTTGGGTCAGTTTGGGAGGGGTTAGGTCAGGCTATGGGGGTTTGGGGTCAGTTTAGGGGGGTTTGGAGTCAGGCTGGGGGGTTTGGGGTCAGGTTGGGGGGGGGGTCCAGAGGGGGTTTGGGGTCAGTTTAGGGGGGTTTGGGGTCAGGCTGGGGGGGTGTTTGGTCAGTTTAGGGGGGTTTGGGGAGCCTGAGGGGATTTGGGGGTCCAGAGGTGTTTGGGGTCAGGCTGGGGGGTTTGGGGTCAGGCTGGGGGGGTTTGGGGTCAGGCTGGGGGGTTTGGGGGGTCCAGAGGGGGCTTAGCGTCAGGCTGGGGGGGTTTTGGGGTCAGTTTGGGGGGGTTTGGGGTGTCCAGAGGGGGTTTGGGGTCAGGCTGGGGGGCTTTGGGGTCAGTTTAGGGGGTCCAGAGTGGATTTGGGGTCAGTTTGGGGGGGTGGGGGGGGGTTGGGGTCAGTTTAGGGTTCCCCTTTCTTTCCCCCTTTTTCCCCATTTTTCCCCATTTTCCCCCCATTCTTTTCCCAATTTTTCCCCCCATTTTTTCCCAATTTTTCCCCCCATTTTTTCCCAATTTTTCCCCCCATTTTTTCCCAATTTTCCCCCCATTTTTTCCCATTTTTTCCCATATTTTCCCAGGTGCTGGAGGCCGAGGACCCGGCCCTCAAGGCTGATGCCGCATTTCCCCACCCCAGAAATTTTCCTATTTTCCCTAATTTTTTTCTGATTTGTCCTTGATTTTCCCCTGATGTTTCCCTGATTTTATCCTCATTTTACTGTGATTTTATCCTGATTTTTTCCCTGATTTTATCCTGATTTTCCCCCTTTTCCCCCCTTTTTTTCCCCCCATTTTCCCCCGATTTTTCCCCCGCTTTTCCCCACTTTTCCCCCTTTCCCCTCCAAACTTCCCCCCAATTTTTCCCCCCGTTTTTTCCCATTTTCCCCCCATTTTTTCCCATTTTTCCCCATTTTCCCAGGTGCTGGAGGCCGAGGACCCGGCCCTCAAGGCCAATGCTGCATTTCCCCACCCCAGGAATTTTTCCTATTTTCCCTCATTTTTCCCCTAATTTTTCCCCTAATTTCCCCCTAATTTTTCCCTGATTTTCCCCTCATTTTATCTTCATTTTATCCTGATTTTCCCCTGATTTTATCTTGACTTTTCCCCCTGATTTTCCCCCTTTTTTCCCCTTTTTCCCCCCGATTTTCCCCGATTTTCCCCCGCTTTTCCCCCTTTTCCTCCAAACTTACCCCCAATTTTTCCCCCATAATTCCCCAAATTTTCCCCCCGTTTCCCCCCAATTTTCCCCCCATTTTTCCCATTTTTTCCCGTATTTTCCCAGGTGGTGGAGGCCGAGGAGCTGGCCCTGAAGGCCAACGCCTCCTTCCCGCACACCTCGCACTGCCTGGGCTCGGGTGAAATCCTCATCAGCTGCCTGGGGACGCCCAGGGCAATGGAAAAGGTTTGGGAATTCTCAGAATTCCACAAAAAATATCCCAGGGTTTGATTTTCACTTCCTTCAGCTGAGAAATCTGTGGAATATTTGGAATTTTGCAGCTTTTCTTCCTGATTTTTAATGATTTTTTTAGGGGTTTTTAGGGTCAATTTTGTATTAAAAAATTTGGGATTTGGGGGATTTTTTATCCCCTGGAAATTTTAGGGATTATGAAATTTTAGGGATGTGAAATTTTAGGGATGTAAAAATTCAGGGATATGAAATTTTAGGGATTGAAAATTTAGGGATTGGAAATTTCAGGGATGTAAAATTTTTAGGATGTAAAATTTTTAGGATAGAAAAATTCAGGGACGTGAAATTTTAGGGATAGAAAATTTTAGGGATAGAAAATTTTAGGGATAAAAAATTCAGGGATATAAAAATTTAGGGATGTAAAATTTTAGGGATGTGAAATTTTAGGGATGGAAAATTTTAGGGATGGAAAATTTTAGGGATAAAAAATTCAGGGATATAAAAATTTAGGGATGTGAAATTTTAGGGATGTGAAATTTTAGGGATGTGAAATTTTAGGGATGGAAAATTTTAGGGATGTAAAAATTCAGGGATTAAGAAATTTTAGGGATAGAAAATTTTTCGGGATAGAAAATTTTTAGGTATAAAAAATTCAGGGACGTAAAAATAAATAACAAACAAAACAAACACAAATAATTTTTTTTTTTAACCCCACCTCTACACCAATTAATTTTTTTTTCATTTTTCCCAGGCACTTTCATCCTGCTGGATGGAGAAACCTTCGAGGTGAAAGGGAATTGGGAGAGAGGAGGCGAAATCCCCGAGCTGGGCTACGACTTCTGGTACCAACCGCGGCACGAGGTGCTGCTGAGCACGGAGTGGGGCAGCCCCCGCGCCCTGGCCCACGGCTTCGACCCCCAGGATGTCAAGAAAGGTGGGAAAATCCAAAAAAATCCCATTTTTTACAGTGAAAATCCCAAGAAAATCCCATTTTTTACAGCGAAAATACGTCAAAGATTCGGTTTTTTAGAGCGTCAAAAATTCGATTTTTTAGAGCGTCGAAAATTCGATTTTTTAGAGTGTAAATACGGTAAAAATTCCAAGTTTTAGAGCAGCAAAAATCCCATTTTTTACAGTGAAAATCCAAAAAAAATCCCATTTTTTACAGCGAAAATATGGCAAAAATTCCATTTTTTAGCGCATCAAAAATTCGATTTTTTAGAGTGTAAATACGGTAAAAATTCCATGTTTTAGAGCAGCAAAAATCCCATTTTTTAGAGTGTAAATTCCTAAAAAATTGAATTTTTCAGAGTGAAAATTCAAAAAAAATTCAATTTTTTGGAGCGAAAATACGGTAAAAATTCAGTTTTTTACAGCGTCAAAAATTGGAATTTTGAGAGTGGAAATCCTTCAACAATTGGATTTTTGAGAGTGGAAATTCCCAGAAAATCCCATTTTGCTGAGTGGAAAACGCTGGGAAAATTCCAATTTTGGGGAGAAAGGAGGAAAACTTCCCCGGCTGGGCTGTGCCTGCTGCTGAGCACGGAGTGGGGCAGCCCCCGCGCCCTGGCCCACGGCTTCGACCCCCAGGATGTCAAGAAAGGTGGGAAAATCCAAAAAAATCCCATTTTTTACAGTGAAAATCCCAAGAAAATCCCATTTTTTACAGCGAAAATACGTCAAAGATTCGGTTTTTTAGAGCGTCAAAAATTCGATTTTTTAGAGCGTCAAAAATTCGATTTTTTAGAGTGTAAATACGGTAAAAATTCCAAGTTTTAGAGCAGCAAAAATCCCATTTTTTACAGTGAAAATCCAAAAAAAATCTCATTTTTTACAGCGAAAATATGGCAAAAATTCCATTTTTTAGCGCATCAAAAATTCGATTTTTTAGAGTGTAAATACGGTAAAAATTCCATGTTTTAGAGCAGCAAAAATCCCATTTTTTAGAGTGTAAATTCCTAAAAAATTGAATTTTTCAGAGTGAAAATTCAAAAAAAATTCAATTTTTTGGAGCGAAAATACGGTAAAAATTCAGTTTTTTACAGCGTCAAAAATTGGAATTTTGAGAGTGGAAATCCTTCAACAATTGGATTTTTGAGAGTGGAAATTCCCAGAAAATCCCATTTTGCTGAGTGGAAACGCTGGGAAAATTCCAATTTTGGGGAGAAAGGAGGAAAACTTCCCCGGCTGGGCTGTGCCTGCTGCTGAGCACGGAGTGGGGCAGTCCCCGCGCCCTGGCCCACGGCTTCGACCCCCAGGATGTCAAGAAAGGTGGGAAAATCCAAAAAATCCCATTTTTTACAGTGAAAATCCCAAGAAAATCCCATTTTTTACAGCGAAAATACGTCAAAAATTCGGTTTTTTAGAGCGTCAAAAATTCGGTTTTTTAGAGGGTAAATACGGTAAAAATCCCATTTTTTAGAGTGTAAATGCCTAAAAAACTGAATTTTTCAGAGTGAAAATTCCTAAAAAATTCCATTTTTTACAGCAAAAATCCCTCCAAAAATTCCATTTTTTATGGCAAAAATACGTCAAAAATTCCATTTTTTAGCGCATCAAAAATTCGATTTTTTAGAGTGGAAATACGGTAAAAATTCCATGTTTTAGAGCAGCAAAAATCCCATTTTTTACAGCAAAAATTCCATTTTTTGGACCAAAAATTCCTAAAAAATTCCATTTTTTACGGCAAAAATACGTCAAAAATTCGGTTTTTTACAGCGTCAAAAATTGGAATTTTGAGAGTGGAAATCCTTCAACAATTGGATTTTTGAGAGTGGAGATCCTTCAAGAATTGGAATTTTGAGAGTGGAAATTCCCAGAAAATCCCAATTTGCTGAGTGGAAATGCTGGGAAAATTCCAATTTTGGGGAGAAAGGAGGAAAACTTCCCCAGCTGGGCTGTGCCTGCTGCTGACACGGAGTGGGGCAGCCCCCGCGCCCTGGCCACGGCTTCCACCCCCAGGACGTCAAGAAAGGTGGGAAAATCCAAAAAATCCCATTTTTTACAGTGAAAATCCCAAGAAAATCCATTTTTTACAGCGAAAATACGTCAAAGATTCGGTTTTTTAGAGCGTCAAAAATTTGATTTTTTAGAGGGTAAATACGTAAAAATTCCATGTTTTAAGCAGCAAAAATTCCATTTTTTACAGTGAAAATCCCAAGAAAATCCCATTTTTTACAGCGAAAATACGTCAAAAATTCAGTTTTTTAGAGCGTTGAAAATTCAGTTTTTTAGAGGGTAAATACGGTAAAAATTCCATGTTTTAAAGCAGCAAAAATCCCATTTTTTACAGTGAAAATCCCAAGAAAATCCATTTTTTACAGTGAAAATCCCAAGAAAATCCCATTTTTTACAGCGAAAATACGTCAAAAATTCGGTTTTTTAGAGCGTTGAAAATTCAATTTTTTAGAGGGTAAATACGGTAAAAATTCCATGTTTTAAAGCAGCAAAAATTCCATTTTTACAGCAAAAATAAAAAAATTCCATTTTTTTTAGAGCGAAAATTCAAAAAAAATTCAATTTTTTACAGTGAAAATACGCCAAAAATTCGCTTTTTTAGAGCGTCAAAAATTCAATTTTTTAGAGTGCAAATACAGTAAAAATTGCATGTTTTAGAGCAGAAAAAATCCCATTTTTTACAGTGAAAATCCCAAGAAAATCCCATTTTTTACAGCGAAAATACGTCAAAAATTCGATTTTTTAGAGCGTTGAAAATTCAATTTTTTAGAGGGTAAATACGGTAAAAATTCCATGTTTTAAAGCAGCAAAAATTCCATTTTTTACAGCAAAAATCCTCAAAAAATTCCATTTTTTACAGTGAAAATCCCAAGAAAATCCCATTTTTTACAGCGAAAATACGTCAAAAATTCAGTTTTTTAGAGCGTTGAAAATTCAATTTTTTAGAGGGTAAATACGGTAAAAATTCCATGTTTTAAAGCAGCAAAAATTCCATTTTTTACAGCAAAAATCCAAAAAAAAATTCCATTTTTTACAGTGAAAATCCCAAGAAAATCCCATTTTTTACAGCGAAAATACGTCAAAAATTCAGTTTTTTAGAGCGTTGAAAATTCGATTTTTTAGAGGGTAAATACGGTAAAAATTCCATGTTTTAAAGCAGCAAAAATTCCATTTTTACAGCAAAAATAAAAAAATTCCATTTTTTTAGAGCGAAAATTCAAAAAAAATTCAATTTTTTACAGTGAAAATACGCCAAAAATTCGCTTTTTTAGAGCGTCAAAAATTCAATTTTTTAGAGGGTAAATACGGTAAAAATTCCATGTTTTAAAGCAGCAAAAATTCCATTTTTACAGCAAAAATAAAAAAATTCCATTTTTTAGAGCGAAAATTCAAAAAAAATTCAATTTTTTACAGTGAAAATACGCCAAAAATTCGCTTTTTTAGAGCGTCAAAAATTCAATTTTTTAGAGTGCAAATACAGTAAAAATTGCATGTTTTAGAGCAGAAAAAATCCCATTTTTTACAGTGAAAATCCAAGAAAATCCCATTTTTTACAGCGAAAATACGTCAAAAATTCGGTTTTTTAGAGCGTTGAAAATTCAATTTTTTAGAGGGTAAATACGGTAAAAATTCCATGTTTTAAAGCAGCAAAAATTCCATTTTTTTACAGCAAAAATCCTCAAAAAATTCCATTTTTTACAGTGAAAATCCCAAGAAAATCCCATTTTTTACAGCGAAAATACGTCAAAAATTCAGTTTTTTTAGAGCGTTGAAAATTCAATTTTTTAGAGGGTAAATACGGTAAAAATTCCATGTTTTAAAGCAGCAAAAATTCCATTTTTTACAGCAAAAATCCAAAAAAAATTCCATTTTTTACAGTGAAAATCCCAAGAAAATCCCATTTTTTACAGCGAAAATACGTCAAAGATTCAGTTTTTTAGAGCGTTGAAAATTCAGTTTTTTAGAGGGTAAATACGGTAAAAATTCCATGTTTTAAAGCAGCAAAAATTCCATTTTTACAGCAAAAATAAAAAAATTCCATTTTTTTAGAGCGAAAATTCAAAAAAATTCAATTTTTTACAGTGAAAATACGTCAAAAATTCGGTTTTTTAGAGCGTCAAAAATTCAATTTTTTAGAGTGCAAATACAGTAAAAATTGCATGTTTTAGAGCAGAAAAAATCCCATTTTTTACAGTGAGAATCCCAAGAAAATCCCATTTTTTACAGCGAAAATACGTCAAAAATTCAGATTTTTAGAGCGTCAAAAATTCGATTTTTTAGAGTGTAAATACGGTAAAAGTCCCATTTTTTAGAGTGTAAATTCCTAAAAAATTGGATTTTTCAGGGTGAAAATTCCTAAAAAATTCCATTTTTTACAGCAAAAATATGGCAAAAATTCCATTTTTTAGCGCATCAAAATTTGATTTTTTAGAGTGGAAATACGGTAAAAATTCCATGTTTTAGAGCAGCAAAAATCCCATTTTTTACAGCGAAAATCCCCCAAAAAATGTCATTTTTTACAGCAAAAATCCAAGAAAATCCCATTTTTTACAGTGAAAATCCCAAGAAAATTCCATTTTTTACAGCGAAAATACGTCAAAAATTCGGTTTTTTAGAGCGTTGAAAATTCAGTTTTTTAGAGTGTAAATATGGTAAAAATTCCAAGTTTTAGAGCCTCAAAAATCCCATTTTTTTACAGCAAAAATCCCCAAAAAAATTCCTTTTTTTACAGTGAAAATCCCAAAAAATTCCTTTTTTTACAGTGAAAATCAAAAAAAAAATCCATTTTTACAGCGAAAATACATCAAAAATTTGGTTTTTTAGAGCGTCAAAAATTCCATTTTTTAGAGTGTAAATCCTTAAAGAATCCAATTTTTGAGATTGAAACCTCCTAAAAAATCCAACTTTTGACCCTTAAAAAATCCAATTTTTGAGTCTAAAACCACCTAAAAATTCCAATTTTTGACCCTAAAAAATCCAACTTTTGACCCTAAAACCTCCTAAAAAAATCCAATTTTTGAGCCTAAAACCTCCTAAAAAAATCCAATTTTTGACCCTAAAAAATCCCAATTTTCAACCCTAAAAATCCCAATTTTTGACCCTAAAAAAATCCCAAGTTTTGACCGTAAAAAATCCAATTTTTGACCTAAAACCTCCTAAAAATCCCAATTTTTGACCCTAAAAAATTCAATTTTTGACGCTAAAACCTCCTAAAAAATCCAATTTTTGACCCTAAAAAAATCCCAAATTTTTGACCCTAAAAAAATCCCAAATTTTAAAGCTAAAAATTCCAATTTCTAACCCTAAACCCCCCTAAAAAATCCAATTTTAAAGCATGAAAACCCCTTAAAAATCCCAATTTTTGACCCTAAAAAATCCAATTCTTGAGCCTAAAAACCTTTAAAAAATTCAAATATTTGAACCTAAAAATTCAAATATTTGAACCTAAAAAAATCCAATTTTTGACCCTAAAACCTCCTAAAAAATCCAATCTTTGACCCTAAAAAATCCAATTTTTAACCCTAAAAAATCCAATTTTTGACCCTAAAAAATCCCAATTTTTCAGCCTAAAACCTGCAATTTTTAACCCTAAAAAATCCCAATTTTTAACCCTAAAAAAATCCAAATTTTAACCCTAAAAACCCCTTTAAAAAAATCCAATTTTTAATCCCGAAACCCCCTTCAAAATCCCAATTTCCACCCGAACTCCTCCAATCCCCACCCTCCAACCCCCCTAAAAAATTCCCCATTTTTACCCCGTCCCTCCCAACTTTTGATCATCCCGAAATCCTTGAAACTTTGGGAATTTTTTCCCGTTTTTCCCAGGGCTCTACGGGCGCCACGTGAACGTGTGGGACTGGCGGGAGCGGCGCCTGCGGCAGCGCCTGGACCTGGGCGAGGGCTCGGTGCCGCTGGAGATTCGCTTCCTGCACGAGCCCAGCCAGGCCCAGGGCTTCGTGGGCTGTGCCCTCAGCGGGGCAGTGTGGAGGTTCTACAAGAACACCGTGAGATTTGGGGTGAAAAACCCAAAATTTGGGAAAAAAAAACGAATTTTTTTGGAATTTTTGGGGGTTTTTTGGGGGTTTTCGGGGATTCGCGCAAGGTTTTTCCCTGGTTTTTCCATGGTGGGTTTTGTTTGGTGAACCCTAAACAGGTTCTGCTGGAGGTTCTACAAGAGCACAGTGAGATTTTGGGGCAAAAAACCCAAAATTTAGGAAAAAAAACCCGAATTTTTGGGGTTTTTTTTAGGGGATTTTTTGGGTTTTAGGAGATTCGCGTAAGGTTTTTCCCAGGTTTTTTCTTAGTGGAGTTCATTGGATTCCAGGAGTTTTTGGGCTGTGCCTTGAGTGGGGCAGTGTGGAGGTTCTACAAGAACACTGTGAGATTTGGGGTGAAAAACCCAAAATTTGGGAAAAATCCCGATTTTTTGGGGAATTTTCGTGAATTTTTCAGGGAATCGCGCAAAGGTTTTCTCAGTGTGCAGTTCATTGGATCCCAGGGGTTTCTGGGTTATGCCAAAAAGGGCTGGAGGTTCTATAAAAACACCATGAGATTTGGGGTGAAAAACCCAAAATTTGGGAAAAATCCCGATTTTTGGGGGAATTTTGTGAATTTTTTGGGGGTTTTGGGGAATCGCGAAGGGTTTTTCCTGGTTTTCTGGGGTTGGGATTCATTGGATCCCAGGGGTTTTTGGTTCTGGAGGTTCTGCAAGAGCACAGTGAGATTTTGGGGTGAAAAACCCAAAATTTGGGAAAAAACCCCGAATATTTTGGGATTTTTTGGGGTTTTTTTAGGGGATATTTTGGGGAATCGCGCAGGGTTTGTCGAGGGCTCGGTGCCGCTGGAGATTCGCTTCCTGCACGAGCCCAGCCAGGCCCAGGGCTTCGTGGGCTGTGCCCTCAGCGGGGCAGTGTGGAGGTTCTACAAGAACACCGTGAGATTTGGGGAGAAAAACCCAAAATTGGGGAAAAAACCGAATTTTTTTGGAATTTTTGGGGGTTTTTTGGGGGTTTTCGGGGATTCGCGCAAGGTTTTTCCTGGTTTTTCCATGGTGGGTTTTGTTTGGTGAACCCTAAACAGGTTCTGCTGGAGGTTCTACAAGAGCACAGTGAGATTTTGGGGCAAAAAACCCAAAATTTGGGAAAAAAACCGAATTTTTGGGGGTTTTTTTTAGGGGATTTTTGGGGTTTTAGGAGATTCGCGTAAGGTTTTTCCCAGGTTTTTTCTTAGTGGAGTTCATTGGATTCCAGGAGTTTTTGGGCTGTGCCTTGAGTGGGGCAGTGTGGAGGTTCTACAAGAACACCGTGAGATTTGGGGTGAAAAACCCAAAATTTGGGAGAAAAAACCGAATTTTTTGGGATTTTTTGGGGTTTTTTTTAGGGGATGGATCGCGCAAGGGTTTTCGAGGTGTGCTGAGTTCCATTTGCAGACCAGCAGGGTTCGTGGCTGTGCCCTACAGCGGGCGTGTGGAGGTTCTACAAGACACCGTGAGATTTGGGGAGAAAAAACCCAAAATTTGGGAAAAAACCGGATTTTTTGGAGGAATTTTCGTGAATTTTTTTGGGGTGGTTTTGGGGAATCAGCGAAGGGTTTTTCCATGGATTTTTGGGGTTGGGATTCATTGGATTCCAGGGGTTTTTGGTTTGGAAGGTTCTCAAGAGCACAGTGAGATTTTGGGGTGAAAAACCCAAAATTTGGGAAAAAAACCCGAATATTTTGGGATTTTTTGGGGTTTTTTTAGGGGATATTTTGGGAATGCGCAGGGTTTGTCGAGGGCTCGGTGCCGCTGGAGATTCGCTTCTGCACGAGCCAGCAGGCCGGGCTTGTGGGCTGTGCCTCAGCGACAGCAGTGTGGAGGTTCTACAAGAACACGTGAGATTTGGGGAAGAAAAACCCAAAATTTGGGAAAAATCGAATTTTTTTGGATTTTTGGGGGTTTTTTGGGGGTTTTCGGGGATTTTGCGCAGGTTTTTTCCTGGTTTTTCCATGGTGGGTTTGTGTGGTGAACCCTAAACAGGTTCTGCTGGAGGTTCTACAAGAGCAACAGTGAGATTTTGGGGCAAAAAAACCCAAAATTTGGGAAAAAAAGCGAATTTTTGGGGGTTTTTTTTAGGGGATTTTTGGGTTTGGATGATTCGCGTAAGGTTTTTCCAGGTTTTTTTAGTGGAGTTCATTGGATTCAGGAGTTTTTGGCTGTGCTTGAGTGGGGCAGTGTGGAGGTTCTACCAAAACACGTGAGATTTGGGTGAAAAAACCAAAATTTGGGAAAAAAAACCGAATTTTTTGGAATTTTGGGGTTTTTTTTTGGGATTTTCGGGGATTCGCGCAGGTTTTATTCCTGTTTTTCCATGGTGGGTTTTGTGTTGGTGAACCCTAAAGGTTTCTGTGGAGGTTCTACAAGAGAACAGTGAGATTTTGGGGAAAATCCAATTTTGGGAAATAATGGATTTTTTTGGATTTTTTGTGAAATTTTTTGGGTTTTGGGAATCGAAGGGTTTTTCAATTATGGAGTTCATTGGATTCCAGGGGTTTTTTGGGTTATGCAAGGTGGAGGTTCTCAAGTCACAGTGAGATTTTGGGGAGAAAACCAAATTTAGGAAAAAAACCGAAATTTTGGATTTTTTGGGATTTTTTGGGGATTTTTTTGGGGGTGTTTTGGGGAATTTGTGAAGTTTTTCTTCAGGTGTGAGTTTGTTTGTGAACCAAACAGCAGGTGTGGAGGTTCTAAAAAACATGGTGAGATTTGGGGTAAAAAACCAAATTTTGGGAAAAAAATGGATTTTTGTGGGGTTTTTTGTGGGAAATTATTGGGGTATTTTTGGAGGTAATGGGGAATTTTGGGGATTTTTTGGGGTTTTATGGGAATCATGAAGGATTTTCCATGGTGGGGTTTGTGGGGTGAATCCTAAACAAGCAGGGCTGCAGGTTCTAAAAAAACATGGTGAGATTTGGGGTAAAAAAACCAAAATTTGGGAAAAAATGGGATTTTTTTTGTGGGATTTTTGGGGTATTTTTGTGGAATTTTTGGGGAATTTTTTGGGTTTTTGGGGAATCATGAAGGATTTTTCGTGGTGGGGTTTTTGGGGTGAACCCAAACAAGCAGGGGTGAAGGTTCTAAAAAAAATCCAAAATTTTGGGGCAAAAAAACAAACTTTGGGGTTTTTTTCCTATGGAATTTTGGGGTTTCCTGAGAATTCCAAATTTATCCAGCTGGGATTGTGGGGTGGGAGAAATGTTAATTTGATTTATTGTTAACTTAATTGAGCTTTAATATTAATGGAATTTTAATATTTATTTCTCTTAATATTTTTAATGTAATTTTATTTTAATATTAATTTGATAGCAATTTATTTTAATATTTCTATTAATTTAATATTAATTTCAATTCAATTTAATTTAATATTTACTCAATTTAAATTTTCATTTAAGTTACTATTAATTTAATTTAATATTTACTATAAATATTTACAGAATTTTTATTTTTTGGGAATTTTTTTGGGGAATTTTTTTGGGGAATTTTGGGGAATAATTCCATTTTTTCCCCTCAGGCTGGGGAGTGGGAGGCAGAGAAGGTGATCGAGGTGCCCAAGAAGAAAGTGCAGGGCTGGCTGCTGCCAGAAATGCCAGGTTGGGAAAAATGGGGGAAAATTGGGGGAAAAAAATGGGAAAAGTTGGGGGGGGGGAAAAATGGGGGAAAATGGGGGAAAATTGGGGGAAAATGGGGGAAAATTGGGGGAAATAGAAATGGGGGAAAAAGGGGAAAATTGGGGGAAAGGGAAAATTGGGGAAATTGGGAAAATGGATAAATGGGGAAATTTGGAGGGAAAATGGAAAATGGGGAAAAAATGGGGGGAAATTGGATTGGGGAAAATGGGGAAAAGGGGAAATGGGGGGAAAAGGGGAAATTGGGGGAAAAATGAGGAATGGAAAAATGGGGAAATGGGGGAAAAAGGGTAAATTGGGGAAAAAATGGGAAAAATTGGGGGAAATTTGGGGAAAATGGGAAAATTGGGGGAAATTGGAAAAATGGGGAAAAATGGGAATTTGGGGGAAAAAATGGGGGGAAATTGGGGGAAAAATTGGGGAAAATTGGGGGAAAATGGGGGAAAATTGGGGGGGAAATGGGGGGAAAATGGAGGGAAATTGGAGGGAAAATAAGGAAAAAATGGGGGGAAATAGGGGAAAAAAGGGGGAAAAATTGGGGGAAAAAGGGGGGAAAAATTGGGGGAATTGGAAAAATGGGAATAAATTGGGGGAAATTTGGGGGCAAATGGGGAAAAATTGGGGAAAATTTGGGGAAAAAATGGGGGGAAATTGGGGAAAAAATTGGGGAAAATGGGGGAAAATGGGGGAAAATTGGGGGGAAATGGGGGGAAAATGGGGAAATTGGGGAAAATAAAAAATGGGGGAAAATTGGGGAAAAAGGGGAAAAATTGGGGATGGGAAAAATGGGGGGAAAATTTGGGGAAATGGGATAAATGGGGGAAAATTTGGGGATGGGAAAATTGGGGAGGAAAAATGGGGGAAATTGGGGGAAAATTGGGAAAATGGGAAATGGGGGAAAATTGGGGGAAAATGGGGGAAAATTGGGGAAAATTGGGGGAAAAAATGGGAAAAATGGGGAGAAATTGGAAGGGGGAAATTGGAGGGGAAATTGGGGGAAAAATTGGGGGGAAAATTGGGAGGAAAATGGAGGGAAAATTGGGAAAATAAAAAAAATGGGGGATAATTATGGGAAAAAATGGGAAAATTTGGGGAAAATGGGGGGAAATAAAATGGGGGATGGGAAGAAAGAAAATGGGGGAAAATTAAAATCAGAATTAAAATGGGTAGGGAAAGGAATTGGAAATGGGGGGAAAATTGGGGAAAAAAAAATAAAAGAAATGGGGAAAAAAAAAAATGGGGAAAAAATGGGAATTTGGGGGGATTTTTTTTTTTGAGGGAATTTTTATTATTTTTACCAAGCTCTTCAGAGTAATTTTTTAAATTTTTTTTAATTTTTTGTTCGATTTTTTTTTAATTTTTATTCATTTTTTAATTTTTTTATTTTTTATTCGATTTTTTATTTTTATTTTTATTTTTTTATTCGATTTTTAAATTTTTTAATTTTTTCTTCGATTTTTAAATTTTTTTAATTTTTTGTTCGATTTTTTAAAATTTTTATTCAATTTTTTTTATTTTTTAATTTTTAATTTTTATTTTATTTTTAATTTTTTTGAAATTTTATTTTTCTTCGATTTTTTAATTGTTTTTAATTTTTTATTCATTTTTTTTAAATTCTTAATTATTTTTTTATTCAATCTTTAAATTTTTTTAATTATTTATTCAATTTTTTAATTTTTTTTTCATTTTTATTCGATTTTTTTTTACTTTTTAAAATTTTTAATTCAAATTTTTAAATTTTTTAATATTTTTCTTCAATTTTTTTATTACTATTTTTTATTCAATTTTAAAAAAAATAATTCACCTTTTAAAATTTTTTAAATTTTCATTCAAATTTTAATTTTTTTAATTTCTACCCAATTTTTTTTACCTCATTCCTAAATTTTTCATTCACTTTTCTCCCTTTTTATCTCAATCCTTCACTCGATTTTTTCCCTTTTTTCCCCCATTTTTAAGCCGATTTTCCCCATTTTTTTTTTCTTTTTTCGGGCAGAATTTTTTCCCTCATTTCATTTGTTGCTTTTTTCCTTGCCCTGCAGCCCTGCTGACTGATATCCTGATTTCCCTGGATGATCAATTCCTGTTTTTGAGCAATTGGCTGCACGGGGACGTTCGCCAGTACGACATTCTGACCCCAGGCACCCCAAACTCGTGGGTCAGGTGAGCCAAAAAAACCCCAAAAAGCAAAATAAAATCCAGGAAAAGAAAGGGAAAAAATGAAAATTAAAAAATCCCCGAAAAAATATTTTTTAAATGAAAAAAATCGCGTGGAAAATGGTGAAAAAATCAGGTTTTGAGTTAAAAAGGAATTAAAAAAATGCAGCAAAAATCAGATTTTAAATTAGAGAAAAATTTAAAAATTTAAAAATGCCTGAAAAATCAGATTTTAAATTAAAAAGAAAATTAAAAATGCCTGAAAAATCAGATTTTAAATTAAAAAAAATTTAAAAAAAATGCCTGAAAAATCAGATTTTAAATTAAAAAGAAATTAAAAATGCAGAAAAATCAGATTTTAAATTAAAAATAAATTAAAAAATGCCTGAAAAATCGATTTTAAATTTAAAAAAAATAAACAATGCAGCAAAAATCAGATTTTAGATTAAAAAGAAATTAAAAAAAATTTTAAAATGCCTCAAAAATCAGGTTTTAAGTTAAAAAGAAATTAAAAAATGCAGCAAAAATCAGATTTTAAATTTTAAAATAATTAAAAAAATGTCTCAAAAATCAAATTTTAAGGTAAGAAAAATTTAAAAATGCCTCAAAAATCAGATTTTAAATTAAAAAAAATTAAAAAATGCCTGAAAAATCAGATTTTAAATTAAAAAAAATTAAAAAATGCCTGAAAATCAGATTTTAAATTAAAAAAATTAAAAAATGCCTGGTAAAATCAAGATTTTAAATTAAAAAGAAATTAAAAAATGCCTGAAAATCAGATTTTAAATTAAAAAGAAATTAAAAAATGCCTGAAAAATCAGATTTTAAATTAAAGAAATTAAAATGCTGAAAAATCAGATTTTAAATTAAAAAGAAATTTAAAAAATGCCTCAAAAATCAGATTAATATTTTCCATTTTTTATTCCCAGCTGTGTGAGCTCATTGATATTTTGAATTTTTGGGATCCCCCAGGTGTGTGAGCTCATTGATATTTTGAATTTTTGGGATCCCCCAGGTGTGTGAGCTCCTGGATATTTTAATTTTTGATCCCCCAGCTGTCTGAGCTCATTAATATTTTAAATTTTTGGGAATCCCCCAGCTGTTTGAGCTCATTGATATTTTGAATTTTTGGGATCTCCCAGGTGTGTGAGCTCCTGGATATTTCAATTTTCCCCCCAGGTGTCTGAGCTCTGGATATTTTAATTTTTGATCCCCCAGGTGTTGAGCTCATTAATATTTTAAATTTTTGGGATCCCCCAGTGTTTGAGCTCATTGATATTTTGAATTTTGGATCCCCCAGTGTGTGAGCTCCTGGATATTTCAATTTTCCCCCAGGTGTCTGAGCTCATTGATATTTTAATTATTGGATCCCCCAGTGTGTGAGCTCATGATATTTTAATTTTTTGGGATCCCCAGGTGTGTGAGCTCATGATATTTTAATTTTGGATCCCCAGCTGTCTGATCTCCTGGATATTTTGAATTTTTGATGATCCCCCAGGTGTTGAGCTCATGATATTTTAATTTTTGGGATCCCCCAGCTGTCTGATCTCCTGGATATTTTGAATTTTTGGGATCCCCCAGGTGTTGAGCTCATGGATATTTGAATTTTTGGGATCCCCCAGCTGTGTGGATCTCATGGATATTTTGAATTTTTGTGATCCCCCAGGTGTGATCTCATGGATATTTTAATTTTTGGGATCCCCCAGGTGTTCGTGGGGGGCAGCGTGTGCCGAGCTCATGGATATTTTAATTTTTGGGATCCCCCAGGTGTGTGATCTCCTGGATATTTTGAATTTTTGGGATCTCCCAGCTGTGTGGATCTCCTGGATATTTTGAATTTTTGGGATTCCCAGGTGTTTGGGGAGCTCATGGATATTTTAATTTTTGGGATCCCCCAGGTGTGTGATCTCATGGATATTCTGAATTTTGATCCCCCAGGTGTTCGTGGGGGGCAGCGTGTGCCGAGCTCATGGATATTTTAATTTTTGGGATCCCCCAGGTGTGTGATCTCTGGATATTTGAATTTTTGGGATCCCCCAGGTGTTCGTGGGGGGCAGCGTGTGCCGAGCTCATGGATATTTTAATTTTTGGGATCCCCCAGGTGTGTGACTCATGGATATTTGAATTTTTGGGATCCCCCAGGTGTGTTGTGGGGGCAGCGTGTGCCGCGGCGGCGCCGTCACCGTGCTCGAGGATCCCGAGCTGCCCGAGCAGCCCCCGCCCTGCATCGTCCAGGTGAGCAGCACTCACCAGCCCAAATTACCCCAAATTACACTAATCATCCCAAATCAGCACAAATTACCCAAAGTTATCCAAATCATCCCAAATTACCCCAAAGTTATCCCAAAATCATCCCCAAATTACCCCAAAGTTATCCCAAAATCATCCCCAAATTACCCCAAAGTTATACCCAAAATCATCCCAAATTACCCCAAAGTTATCCCAAAATCATCCCCAAATTATCCCAAATTACCCCAAATTACCCCAAATTACACTAATCATCCCCAAATTACACTAATCATCCCCAAATTACCCCAAATTATCCCAAATTACCCCAAATTACACTAATCATCCCAAATTATCACAAATTACACTGACCATCCCAAATTACCCCAAATTAGCACAAATCATCCCCAAATTATCCCAAAATTACCCAAAGCTATCCCAAAATCATCCCCAAATTAGCACAAATTACCCCAAATTACACTGACCATCCCAAATTACCCCAAATTAGCACAAATTACACTAATCATCCCCAAATTAGCACAAATTACACTCACCATCCTAATTACCCCAAATTACACTGACCATCCCAAAATTATCCCAAATTAGCACAAATCATCCCAAATTATCCCAAAATTACCCAAAGTTATCCCAAAATCATCCCCAAATTACCCCAAATTATCACAAATCATCCCAAATTACCCAAATTAGCACAAAATCATCCCAAATTACCCCAAATTACACTAATCATCCCCAAATTATCCCAAAATTACCCAAAGTTATCCCAAAATCATCCCAAATTATCCCAAAATTACCCAAAATTATCCCAAAATCATCCCAAATTACCCAAATTACCCACATTTACCCAAATTTATCCAAAATTTGCCAAAGTTATCCCAAAATTTGCCAAATTTACCCCAAATACACCCCAAATTATTCAAATTCACCCAAATTTACCAAATTTACCCCAAATTTACTCCAAATTTACCCCAAATTATCCCAAAGTTAGCCCAAAATTATCCCAAATTACCCAAATTTATCCCAAATTCACCCCAAATTTACTCCAAATTTATCCCAAATTACCCAAATTTAACCCAAATTTATCTCAAATTCACCCCAAAATTATCCCAAATTCACCTCAAATTTACTCCAAATTTATCCAAAATTTACCAAATTCACCCAAAATTATCCCAAATTCACCCAAATTTATCCCAAATTATCCCAAATTTATCCCAAATTATCCCAAAATTCACCCAAAATTCACCCAAAATTCACCCAAATTCACCCAAAATCACCCCTTTTAAATAAAATCAGCATCTGCATTTTTATCACCAAAAAAAAACTATTAAGAAATTTTTTTTCCATTTTGAGTCCATTTTTTCCCATTTTTTTGCCATTTTGGGTCCGTTTTTTGCAATTTTTTGATGTTTTGGGTCCATTTTGGGTCCATTTTTTGACATTTCAGCTCCATTTTTTCCCATTTTGTGCCATTTTTTGATATTTCGAGTCCATTTTGTGCCATTTTTTGGTATTTTCGAGGCCATTCTTTGCCATTTTTTGCTATTTTGTGCCATTTTTCGGTATTTTGGGTCCATTTTGTGCCATTTTTTGCCATTTTTTGGGTCCATTTTGTGCCATTTTTTTGATATTTCGGGTCCATTTTGTGCCATTTTCTGCCATTTTGTGCCATTTTTTGATATTTTGGCTCCATTTTTTGCCATTTTGTGCCATTTTTTGGTATTTTGGGTCCATTTTGGGTCCATTTTTGATATTTCGAGTCATTTTGTGCCATTTTTTGGTATTTTTGAGTCCATTTTGGGTCCATTTTGGGCCATTTTTTGATATTTTGTGCCATTTTCTGGATCCATTTTGAGCCATTTTTTGGTATTTTGGGTCCATTTTGTGCCATTTTTTTTGCCATTTTGTGCCATTTTTTGATATTTCGAGTCCATTTTGTGCCATTTTGGGTCCATTTTGAGCCATTTTGAGCCAATTTGGGTCCATTTTGTGCCATTTGAGCCAATTTGGGTCCATTTTGTGCCATTTGTGCCATTTTTTGATATTTCGAGTCCATTTTGTGCCATTTTTTTGTATTTTTGAGTCCATTTTTTGCCATTTTGTGCCATTTTTGAGATTTTGGGTCCATTTTGGGTCCATTTTTTGATATTTCGAGTCCATTTTGTGCCATTTTTTGGGTCCATTTTGTGCCATTTTTTGGGTCCATTTTGTGCCATTTTTTGATATTTCGAGTCCATTTTGTGCCATTTTCTTTAAATCTGTGTCCATTTTGTGCCATTTTTTTGCCATTTTGTGCCATTTTTTGGTATTTTCAAGTCCATTTTGGGTCCATTTTGTGCCATTTTTTGGGTCCATTTTGAGCCATTTTTTGATATTTTGTGCCATTTTTTGGATCCATTTTTGGATCCATTTTTTGACTCCATTTTTTGGATCCATTTTCTGGATCCATTATTGGATCCATTTTTGGATCCATTTTTTGGATCCATTTTTGGATCCATTTTTGGATCCATTTTTGGATCCATTTTTGGATCCATTTTTTGGATCCATTTTTTGATCCATTATTGGATCCATTTTTGGATCCATTTTTTGGATCCATTTTTGGATCCATTATTGGATCCATTTTTTGATCCATTTTTGGCTCCATTTTTTGATCCATTTTTGGCTCCATTTTTGGATCCATTTTTTGGATCCATTTTTGGCTCCATTTTTTGGCTCCATTTTTGGATCCATTTTTTGGATCCATTTTTTTGATCCATTATTGGATCCATTATTGGATCCATTTCTGGATCCATTTTTTGATCCATTTTTGGATCCATGTTCTCCCTTTTTTCCCTTTTCCCACCAGGGCCGCCGGATCTCGGGGGGCCGCAGATGCTGCAGCTGAGCCTGGACGGGCAACGGCTCTACGTGAGCACCTCCCTGTACAGCCCCTGGGACCGGCAGTTCTACCCCGAATTGATCACGTGAGTATCGATTATCGATTATCGATTATCGATTATCGGTTATTGATCGGGTATCGGTTACTGATCGGGTATCGCCTGTACGTGAGCACCTCCCTGTACAGCCCCTGGGACCGGCAGTTCTACCCCGAATTGATCACGTGAGTATCGATTATCGATTATCGATTATCGATTATCGGTTATTGATCGGGTATCGGTTACTGATCGGGTATCGCCTGTACGTGAGCACCTCCCTGTACAGCCCCTGGGACCGGCAGTTCTACCCGAATTGATCACGTGAGTATCGATTATCGATTATCGATTATCGGTTATCGGTTATTGATCGGGTATCGGTTACTGATCGGGTATCGCCTGTACGTGAGCACCTCACTGTACAGCCCCTGGGACCGGCAGTTCTACCCCGAATTGATCACGGAGTATCGATTATCGATTATCGATTATCGATTATGGTTATTGATCGGGTATCGGTTACTGATCGGTATCGCCTGTACGTGAGCACCTCCCTGTACAGCCCCTGGGACCGGCAGTTCTACCCGAATTGATCACGTGAGTATCGATTATCGATTTACGATTATCGATTATCGTTATTGATCGGGTATCGGTTACTGATCGGGTATCGCCTGTACGTGAGCACCTCACTGTACAGCCCCTGGGACCGGCAGTTCTACCCCGAATTGATCACGTGAGTATCGATTATCGATTATCGATTATCGATGTATCGGTTATTGATCGGGTATCGGTTACTGATCGGGTATCCGCCTGTACGTGAGCACCTCCTGTACAGCCCCTGGGACCGGCATTCTACCCCGAATTGATCACGTGAGTATCGATTATCGATTATCGATTATCGATTATCGGTTATTGATCGGGTATCGTTACTGATCGGGTATCGCCTGTACGTGAGCACCTCACTGTACAGCCCTGGGACCGGCAGTTCTACCCCGAATTGATCACGAGTATCGATTATCGATTATCGATTATCGATTATCGGTTATTGATCGATGGTATCGGTTACTGATCGGGTACGCCTGTACGTGAGCACCTCCCTGTACACCCTGGGACCGGCAGTTTCTACCCCGAATTGATCACGTGAGTATCGATTATCGATTATCGATTATCGATTATCGGTTATTGATCGGGTATCGGTTACTGACGGGTATCGCCTGTACGTGAGCACTCTCCTGTACAGCCCCTGGGACCGCAGTTCTACCCCGAATTGATCACGTGAGTATCGATTACGATTATCGATTATCGATATCGGTTATTGATCGGGTATCGGTTACTGATCGGGTATCGCCTGTACGTGAGCACCTCCTGTACAGCCCCTGGGACCGGCAGTTCTACCCCAATTGATCACGTGAGTATCGATTATCGATTATCGATTATCGATTATCGGTTATTGATCGGGTATCGGTTACTGATCGGTATCGCCTGTACGTGAGCACCTCACTGTACAGCCCCTGGACCGGCAGTTCTACCCCGAATTGATCACGTGAGTATCGATTATCGATTATCGATTATCGATTATCGGTTATTGATCGGGTATCGTTACTGATCGGGTATCGCCTGTACGTGAGCACCTCCCTGTACAGCCCCTGGACCGGCAGTTCTACCCGAATTGATCACGTGAGTATCGATTATCGATTATCGATTATCGATTATCGTTATTGATCGGGTATCGGTTACTGATCGGGTATCGCCTGTACGTGAGCACCTCCTGTACAGCCCTGGGACCGGCAGTTCTACCCCGAATTGATCACGTGAGTATCGATTATCGATTATCGATTATCGATTATCGGTTATTGATCGGTATCGGTTACTGATCGGGTATCGCCTGTACGTGAGCACCTCCTGTACAGCCCCTGGGACCGGCAGTTCTACCCCGAATTGATCACGTGAGTATCGATTATCGATTATCGATTATCGATTATCGGTTATTGATCGGGTATCGGTTACTGATGGTATCGCCTGTACGTGAGCACCTCCTGTACAGCCCTGGGACCGGCAGTTCTACCCCGAATTGATCACGTGAGTATCGATTATCGATTATCGATTATCGATTATCGGTTATTGATCGGGTATCGGTTACTGATCGGGTATCGCCTGTACGTGAGCACCTCCCTGTACAGCCCTGGGACCGGCAGTTCTACCCCGAATTGATCACGTGAGTATCGATTATCGATTATCGATTATCGATTATCGGTTATTGATCGGGTATCGGTTACTGATCGGGTATCGCCTGTACGTGAGCACCTCACTGTACAGCCCCTGGGACCGGCAGTTCTACCCCGAATGATCACGTGAGTATCGATTATCGATTATCGATTATCGATTATCGGTTATTGATCGGTATCGGTTACTGATCGGTATCGCCTGTACGTGAGCACCTCCCTGTACAGCCCCTGGGACCGGCAGTTCTACCCCGAATTGATCACAGGATATCGATTACGATTATCGATTATCGATGATCGGTTATTGATCGGGTATCGGTTACTGATCGGGTATCGCCTGTACGTGAGCACTCACTGTACAGCCCCTGGACCGGCAGTTCTACCCCGAATTGATCACGTGAGTATCGATTACGATTATCGATTATCGATTATCGGTATTGATCGGTATCGGTTACTGATCGGTATCGCCTGTACGTGAGCACCTCACTGTACAGCCCCTGGGACCGGCAGTTCTACCCGAATTGATCACGTGAGTATCGATTATCGATTATCGATTATCGATTATCGGTTATTGATCGGGTATCGGTTACTGATCGGGTATCGCCTGTACGTGAGCACCTCACTGTACAGCCCCTGGACCGGCAGTTCTACCCGAATTGATCACTGAGTATTCGATTATCGATTATCGATTATCGATTATCGTTATTGATCGGTATCGGTTACTGATCGGGTATCGCCTGTACGTGAGCACCCTGTACAGCCCCTGGGACCGGCAGTTCTACCCGAATTGATCACGTGAGTATCGATTATCGATTATCGATTATCGATATCGGTTATTGATCGGGTATCGGTTACTGATGGGACGCCTGTACGTGAGCACCTCCTGTACAGCCCTGGGACCGGCAGTTCTACCCGAATTGATCACGTGAGTATCGATTATCGATATCGATTATCGATTATCGGTTATTGATCGGTATCGGTTACTGATCGGGTATCGCCTGTACGTGAGCACCTCCTGTACAGCCCCTGGGACCGGCAGTTCTACCCCGAATTGATCACGTGAGTATCGATTATCGATTATCGATTATCGATATCGGTTATTGATCGGGTATCGGTTACTGATCGGGTATCGCCTGTACGTGAGCACCTCCTGTACAGCCCCTGGGACCGGCAGTTCTACCCCGATTGATCACGTGAGTATCGATTATCGATACGATTACGATTACGTATTGATCGGTATCGGTTACTGATCGGGTATCGCCTGTACGTGAGCACCTCCTGTACAGCCCCTGGGACCGGCAGTTCTACCCCGAATTGATCACGTGAGTATCGATTATCGATTATCGATTATCGATTATCGGTTATTGATCGGGTATCGTTACTGATCGATTATCGATTATCGTTATGTTATTGATCGGGTATCGGTTACTGATCGGGTATCGCCTGTACGTGAGCACCTCACTGTACAGCCCCTGGGACCGGCAGTTCTACCCGAATTGATCACGTGAGTATCGATTATCGATTATCGATTATCGATTATCGGTTATTGATCGGGTATCGGTTACTGATCGGGTATCGCCTGTACGTGAGCACCTCACTGTACAGCCCCTGGGACCGGCAGTTCTACCCCGAATTGATCACGTGAGTATCGATTATCGATTACGATTATCGATTATCGATTATCGGTTATTGATCGGGTATCGGTTACTGATCGGGTATCGCCTGTACGTGAGCACCTCACTGTACAGCCCCTGGGACCGGCAGTTCTACCCCGAATTGATCACGTGAGTATCGATTATCGATTATCGATTATCGATTATCGGTTATTGATCGGGTATCGGTTACTGATCGGGTATCGCCTGTACGTGAGCACCTCCCTGTACAGCCCCTGGGACCGGCAGTTCTACCCCGAATTGATCACGTGAGTATCGATTATCGATTATCGATTATCGATATCGGTTATTGATCGGGTATCGGTTACTGATCGGGTATCGCCTGTACGTGAGCACCTCACTGTACAGCCCCTGGGACCGGCAGTTCTACCCGAATTGATCACGTGAGTATCGATTATCGATTACGATTATCGATTATCGGTTATTGATCGGGTATCGGTTACTGATCGGGTATCGCCTGTACGTGAGCACCTCACTGTACAGCCCCTGGGACCGGCAGTTCTACCCGAATTGATCACGTGAGTATCGATTATCGATTATCGATTATCGATTATCGGTTATTGATCGGGTATCGGTTACTGATCGGGTATCGCCTGTACGTGAGCACCTCCCTGTACAGCCCCTGGGACCGGCAGTTCTACCCGAATTGATCACGTGAGTATCGATTATCGATTATCGATTATCGATTATCGGTTATTGATCGGGTATCGGTTACTGATCGGGTATCGCCTGTACGTGAGCACCTCCCTGTACAGCCCCTGGGACCGGCAGTTCTACCCCGAATTGATCACGTGAGTATCGATTATCGATTATCGATTATCGATTATCGGTTATTGATCGGTATCGGTTACTGATCGGGTATCGCCTGTACGTGAGCACCTCCTGTACAGCCCCTGGGACCGGCAGTTCTACCCGAATTGATCACGTGAGTATCGATTATCGATTACGATTATCGATTATCGGTTATTGATCGGGTATCGGTTACTGATCGGGTATCGCCTGTACGTGAGCACCTCACTGTACAGCCCCTGGGACCGGCAGTTCTACCCCGAATTGATCACGTGAGTATCGATTATCGATTATCGATTATCGATTATCGGTTATTGATCGGGTATCGGTTACTGATCGGGTATCGCCTGTACGTGAGCACCTCACTGTACAGCCCCTGGGACCGGCAGTTCTACCCCGAATTGATCACGTGAGTATCGATTATCGATTATCGATTATCGATTATCGGTTATTGATCGGGTATCGGTTACTGATCGGGTATCGCCTGTACGTGAGCACCTCCCTGTACAGCCCTGGGACCGGCAGTTCTACCCCGAATTGATCACGTGAGTATCGATTATCGATTACGATTATCGATTATCGGTTATTGATCGGGTATCGGTTACTGATCGGGTATCGCCTGTACGTGAGCACCTCACTGTACAGCCCCTGGGACCGGCAGTTCTACCCCGAATTGATCACGTGAGTATCGATTATCGATTATCGATTATCGTTATGTTATTGATCGGGTATCGGTTACTGATCGGGTACGCTGCGTCCACCTCACTGTCCCCTTACCGCGTTTCCCAATGTCACGTGAGTTCGATACCGATTCCGATTCGATTTTCGATTTTTCCGGTTTTTTTCAGATGGTCGGTGTGCTGGCAGCCTCACTGTTCCCTACCCGGTTCTTTCCCAATTTCCGGATTCTTTTTTCATCGATTTCGGTGATGTCGGAGTTCGATTCGCGGGTTATCGCCTTTACACTCCGTATTTTCAGGGGCCGAGTTCTACCGCAGCGTGAGCGTTCCGATTCCCGTTTATCCGATTTTCGGTTTTTTTTCGGGTATCGATGCTCGGTAGCGCCTGTCGCTGAGCTCCCATCCGGTCAGCCCTGGTTTCAGGCAGTGTCTCCGTGTGATCACGTGAGTACGTTATCAGGATTATCGATTTCGGTTTTGATGTAGCGGTAGGATCGGTATGCTGTACAGTGAGCACTTCCCTTCCCTGGCCCATTCTTTCCCTTCAGATGATCTCGGTGAGTTCGCTGACGTTTCCATTCATCGGTTTTTCATTTGTTCCGGTTTTTTTCCTAGACGTGGCTCGGTGCTGCTGCAGCTGGACCGTTCCCATTCCCGGCTTCGTTCACGCGTTTTGATCGGGGTTCGGTTACGTCGGGTCTGCCTGGACGTGAGCCTGCTGTACAGCCTGGGCGGGTCTCCCCGAATTCCGGATTTAGATATACATATCGATATCGATTGTCCGGTTGTGATGCAGTGGTGTTCGGTTACTGACGGTGGAGGGCAGTGGAGTACTCGACTCTGCGCTGGACGGGAATATCCCGGAATTGTTCTGTGGAATTGTCGGATTGTCTGATGTTAGGATTGTTCGGTTGTCTGGATGCGTGGACCCCTCCGACATCTGGCTGTACCTGTGAATATCGGAAATCGGGAATCTTCGGAGTTCGGGAGGGGACTGCACCTCCGACATGCTGGGCTGTTACCCATTCCCGGTATGGAAAATACCGGATAAAATCGGAATTGTCGGAATGGCTGCTGCAGTGAGCTCCCTGTCAGTCTCCCGGTTGGAGTGGCCCGGTGGAAATATCGGTTTATTCCGGGTTTTTATCGGGAGTGGCCTCGGCTTGGCTGACTGAGATCAATTCCCGGTATTTCTTGGTATTTTTCGGGGATTGTCTGCAGTGAATTCCGGGGGACTGGCTCTCCGACATATCGTCCTTACTCCGGTGGGGGGGCCGAAAAATCCGGGTTTCTGGGATTGCAGGAGTGGCTCGGGACTGGGCGGAGACTGCACCTCCGACATCTGGCGCTGGAAGCCATCAAACAACATCCGGGAAAACTAATCCGGGAATTGTTCCGTGGAATTGGTCCGTGGAAGTTGCCGGGTTATGTGGGACTGGGACCGTGCCTGCTGCACGATGTGGCGTACCGGGGGATACTCGAATCTGGAGCTGAGGAAAAACCGGGAAAAAAATCCGGGAATTATCGGGAATTGTCGGGAATTGGGGAGTGAACTCCGTCGGGTGCTGACCTGGGAAAATCGGGAATATCTGGGAAATCTGCCTGGGAATATCGGAATTCTGGGAATTTCATGCTGGAATTCTGGAATGCGGGAATTGTCTGAGAATGGGGACTGCACCTCCGACATCTGGGGCTGGACTGGGAAAAATATCCGGGAAAAAAATCCGGGAATTGTCCGGAATTATCGGGGAATGGGGGACTGCACCTCCGACATCTGGGTGTGAGCCCCAGGGGGGAAAAACCGGGAAAAAAATCCGGGAATTGTCCGGGAATGGCGGAGTGAAGCTCCCGTGTCCGGGTGTGAGCTGAGCCCTGGGAAAATCGGGGAATGGGGGAGTGGGGGAGTGAACCTCCGACATCTGGGGCTGGACTGGGAAAAATATCCGGGAATTGTCTGGGAATTGTCTGGGAATTGTCTGGGAATTGGGGACTGCACCTCCGACATCTGGGTTTGAACCGAGGGGGGGGAAAAATCCGGGAATTATCTGGGAATTGGGGGAGTCGGGACTGGGGGAGTGAACCTCCGACATCTGGGGCTGAACTGGGAAAAACATCCGGGAAAAAAATCCGGGAATGACCTGGGAATTGTCCGGGAATTGTCCGGGAATGGGGACTGCACCTCCGACGTCTGGGTGTGAGCCCGGGGGCAAAAACCGGGAAAAATAACTGGGAATTATCTGGGAATTATCGGGGAATTGGGGATTGCACCTCCGACATCTGGGGCTGAACTGGGAAAAATACCCGGGAATTATCTGGGAATTGTCTGGGAATTATCTGGGAAAAACATCTGGGAATTATCCAGGAAAAATCCGGGAATTATCTGGGGAAAATCCCCGGGAATTATCTGGGGAAAATCCCCGGGAATTATCCGGGAATTATCTGGGAATTATCTGGGACTGGGGGAGTGAACCTCGGACCACTGGGTGTGATCCCAGAAAATCGGGAATTCTTTGGGAATTTGGGAATTCAGGGATTGGGGATTTGGGAATTTGGGGACTTGACCTCCACCATTCCCTCTGATCCCAGGAAATTCCGGATTTATCCCATTTTTTTTTCCCTGCTCCTTTCCCTCCCCATCCCTTTTTTCCAGGAAATTTGGGATTTATCCCTTTTTTCCGAGGAAATTTGGGATGCCTGGAGTTTTATCTGCTCCCAAAATTCCGATTCTGAAGCTTCTCCTCGAAATCATCTCTGTTATTTCTAATTCAAAAATCAAATTTCTGAATCAAATTCTCTTTGCAGCAGCTGAAATTCCAAATTTTTTCGGTTTTTTGGGATTTTGGGGAAAAAAAAAAAGTCATTTCGGATATTTTTTCTTTTTGTGTATGGGGATAAAATGGGGATAAAATAGGAATAAAGTAGGAATAAAACAGGGGAAAATCGGGATAAAATGGGGATAAAAATTGGGATAAAATGGGGAAAAATAGGGTAAAGGGGGGTAAAATAGGGATAAAATGGGGAATAAAACAGGAATGAAATGGGGATAAACTAGGGGGAAAATAGGGATAAAATGGGGGTAAAATATGGATAAAATGGGAATAAAATAGGGATAAAATGGGGATAAACTAGGGGGAAATAGGGATAAAATGGGGGTAAAATATGGATAAAATGGGAAAAAATAGGGATAAAATGGATAAATAGGGGAAAATAGGAAAAATGGGAATAAAATAGGGATAAAATAGAAAAATGGGATAAAATGGGATAAAACAGGGGATTTGTTTGTGCCCGGATGGCTCCGGGAATGAGGCTCGGGAAGCGGCGGCTGCTGCAGGAACGACTTTATTGATTTGGGGGGAACAGAGGAGAGGGGAACGGGATGGGAACGGATGGGAACGGGATGGAACCGGGATAGAACCGGGATGGGCTCAGGATGGAACCGGGATAGAACCGGGATGGGAACGGATAGGGACAGGGATAGAACCGGGATAGAACCGGGATGGGCTCAGGATGGAACCGGGATAGAACCGGGATAGGGAACAGGGATGGAAACCCGGGATGGGAACGGGATAGAACCGGGATGGAATGGGATAGGGACAGGGATAGAACAGGGATAGAACCGGGATGGGACCGGGCTAGAACCGGGCTGGGCTCGGCATTGCAGGATTGTCCCGGGATGCGGGGAGAGCCCGGGAACGGCCGCGGGTCCCGGCGCTGCTTCGGCCGGAGCGGGATCGAGATTCCAGCGGGAACGGGGACCCCAAATCCGGGAATGACCCGGGGGGACCCCGAATACCGGGAATAGCCCGGGGGGACCCCAAATACCGGGAATCACCGGGGGGATCCCAAATACAGGAATTGCCTGGGGGATCCCAAATACTGGAATACCAGGGGGATCCAAAATCCTGGATCACCCAGGGGGACCCCCAAAGCCGGGAATCCTTCAAGGGACCCCAAAGCCGGGAATCGCTCAAGTGGGCCCAAAGCCGGATCCCCCAGGGAACCCCAAAGCCGGGAATCCTCCAGGGAACCCCAAAGCCGGGAATCCCCCAGGGAACCCCAAAGCCGGGAATCCCCCAGGGAACCCCAAAGCCGGGAATCCCCAGGGGGACCCCAAAGCCGGGAATCGCTCAGTGAAGCCCTAAAGCCGGGAATCCCCCAGGGAACCCCAAAGCCGGGAATCCCCAGGGAACCCCAAAGCCGGAATAGGAACCCCAAGCGGAATCCCCAGGAACCCAAACCGGGAATCCCCAGGGAACCCCAAAGCCGGGAATCCCCCAGCCCAACCATCCCAGAGCCCCCCAATCCCCCCCCAATCCCGCCCATCACCCAGAGCCCCCCAATGCCCCCAATCCCCCGAACCCCTCAGCCAGCACACCCCAGCGCCCCCAATCCCCCCCATTCCCGTCACCCAGCGCCCCCCGAGCCCCCCCAGCCCCAGCGCCCCCGGAGCCCCCCGGGCCGGGCGGGCAGCGCTCAGGCCAGCGGCTCGCATTTGCAGTCGCCGCCGGCGAGGCGAATCTCGTGCGCCAGGCAGGGCCCGAGCGGCTCCTTGCCGAAATCCACCAGGAAGTTCTTGTTCACGGCCAGCCCGCCCTTGTCCGTGTCCACGTCGAGCTGCAGCATCACCGAGCCCTCCCTGCGGGGACAGCGGCGGCTGCGGGGCACCGACACAGCGGGGAGGGCAGGGACCCCCAGAACACCGGGCAGGGACCCCCAGAACACACCGGGCAGGGGAGGGCACCCCAGAACACCGGGGAGAGACCCCAGAACACCGGGGAGAGAACCCCCAGAACACCGGGGAGAGACCCCCAGAACACCGGGCAGGGACCCCCAGAACACCGGGGAGGGACCCCCAGAAACACCGGGAGGGACCCCCAGAACACCGGGGAGAGACCCCCAGAACCACCCGGACAGGGACCCCCAGAACACCGGGCAGGGACCCCCAGAACACCGGGGAGAGACCCCCAGAACACCGGGGAGGACCCCGAGAACACCGGGCAGGGACCCCCAGAACACCGGGGAGGGACAGAAAATAGCGGGGAGGGGAGAGGAGGGGATGGGGGGATCGGAAATAGCGGGGGTCGGGATAGAAGCGGCTCGGGGGGTCCCAAATCCCTCTGGAGGGACAGGGTGGGCTCGGGGGGTCCCCAGCTCGAGCTGGACGGGCTCGGGCCGGACTCAGGCTCAGTCCCCCCTCCCCAATTCCCTCGGGATCATCTCAGGCTCAGTCCCCCTCCCCAATTCCCCGGATCATCTCAGGTCAGTCCCCCCTCCCCAATTCCCCAGCCTCAGGTCAGTCCTCCAATTCCTCGGTCAGGCTCAGTCCCCCCTCCCCACATCCTCCCCCCCACCCAGGTCATTCAGGCTCAGTCCCCCCTCCCCAATTCCCTCGGGATCATCTCAGGCTCAGTCCCCCCTCCCCAATTCCCCTCGGGATCATCTCAGGCTCAGTTTCCCCTCTCCCACAGTTCCCCCCGGGATCATCTCGGGCTCAGTCCCCCTCCCCAATTCCCCCCGGCTCAGCTCAGGCTCAGTCCCCAGCCCCCCCGGGGGGTCCCAGCCCCTCGCCCCCCTCACTTGATCAGGCTGGGGTAGAACTGCCGGTCCCAGGTGCTGTAGAAGGAGTTGGTCACGAGAGCCGCTTCCCGTCCAGGCTGAGCTGCAGCGCGGCGGGGCCGCCGTACACGCGCTTGCACTGGGACACAGGGGCTGGGCTTACTGGGGGCACTGGGAGCACTGGGACACAGGGCTGGGGGCACTGGGAGCACTGGGACACACGGGCTGGAGCACTGGGCACTGGGAGCATGGGACACACGGGCTGGGGCACTGGGAGCACTGGACACCGGGCTGGCTTACTGGGGGCACTGGGAACACGGGCTGGGGGCACGGGGCACTGGAGCACTGGGACACACGGGCTGGGGCACTGGGGCACTGGAGCATGGGAACACGGGCTGGGGCATGGGGGCACTGGAGCACTGGGACACACGGGCTGGGGGCACTGGGAGCACTGGAGCACTGGGACACACGGCTGGGGCACTGGGGCACTGGAGCACTGGGACACACGGGCTGGGGCACTGGGGCACTGGGAGCATGGGACACGGGCTGGGGCATGGGGCACTGGGAGCACTGGGACACACGGGCTGGGGGCATGGGAGCACTGGGAGCACTGGACACACGGCTGGGGCACTGGGGCACTGGAGCACTGGGACACACGGGCTGGGGGCACTGGGGCACTGGGAGCACTGGACACCGGCTGGGCTTACTGGGGCACTGGGACACACGGGCGGGGCACTGGGGCACTGGACACACGGTGGGGCACTGGGGCACTGGGAGCACTGGGACACACGGGCTGGGGCACTGGGAGCACTGGGCACACGGCTGGGGCACTGGAGCACTGGGACACACGGGCTGGGGGCACTGGGAGCATGGACACACGGGCTGGGGCACTGGGACACTGGGATTGGATCCCAGCAGGGGCAGGGGAGGAGAAGGAGCAGAAAGGATCGGAACAGCCCCGAGCAGTGGAGGGGTCAGGTGGAGGGGCATCAGGTGGGAGGGGCTCAGGTGGGAGGGGCTCAGGTGGGAGGGGCTCAGGTGAGATCAGGTAAGAGCAGGGTCGGGCTCACACTCACTCATGTTCACACTCAGGTGATCTCCAGCTGCCCTCACTCAGGTGAGCACTCAGGTGATCTCCCAGGTCCACCCTCACTCAATCTCACACTCAGGTGATCTCCCAGGTCCACACCTCACTCAATCTCACACTCAGGTGATCTCCCAGGTCCCCCCTCATCATCTCACACTCAGGTGATCGCTCAGGTCCATCCTCACTCAATCTCACACTCAGGTGATCTCCCAGGTCCCCCTCACCCAATCTCACTCTCAGGTGATCTCCCAGGTCCCGCTCACTCTCAGGTGATCTCCCAGGTCCCCTCACACTCAGGTGATCTCCCAGGTCCCCCTCACTCAATCTCACACTCAGGTGATCTCCCAGGTCCCGCTCACACTCAGGTGATCTCCCAGGTCCCCCTCACTCAATCTCACACTCAGGTGATCTCCCAGGTCCCGCTCACACTCAGGTGATCTCCCAGGTCCCCCTCACTCCCCCGCCGCTCACCTTGACCACCAGCGGCTCGGGCTGGCACTTGAGCTCCTCGTCCCTGCAGACGCTCACGGGGCCCCCCCGCAGGATGCTGCCCCCCACGAACACCTGCAAGGGCCGCGCTGGCACACGAGCGTTCCCCGGCCGAGCCCCCCGGCCCGCCCGGACCCCCCGGCCCCGCCCGGGGCTGCCCCGGCCTCACCTGCCCCACCAGGCGGGGCTTGCAGCCCCTGGCCAGCTCGTACTGGCGGATGTCGCCGTGCAGCCAATTGCACACGAACAGGAACCGGTCGTCCGGGCTGATGAGGAGGTCGGCGATGAAGGCTGCGGGCACAGCGGGGGCTCAGGGGGGGCTCGGGGGGGGCAGCGGGGCTTTGGGGGAACGGGGGGCTTGGGGGGGAAGAGATGGTTTGGGGGCGGGGTTGGGGCAGGCGGGGTTGGGGGCAGGCGGGGTGGTCTGCCAGCAGGATTTGGGGGCAGGCGGGGGTTGGGGTCTGCCAGCAGGATTTGGGGCAGGCGGGTGGTGCAGGATTTGGGCAGGGGGTGGGGTCGCAGCGGTTTGGGTCAGCAGGATTGGGTCTGCCAGCAGGATTTGGGGTCAGGCGGGATTTGGGGTCTCCCAGCAGGATTTAGGCTCTCCCAGCAGTTTCTGGGTCCCCCAGCAGGATTTGGGGTCTGCCAGTAGGATTTGGGGTCCCCCCGGATCTTTGGGGTCCGCCAGCAGGATTTGGGGTCCCCCAGGATCTTTGGGGTCCCCCCGGATCTTTGGGGTCCCCCAGCAGTTGGGTTGGGCCGTGCCCGGCTGCCCGGGAGCAGCGGTGCCGCCCCGCGGGCACACGAACCTGGCATCTTGCACATGATCCAGCCCGTCACCTCCTTGGGCGGGATCCGGATCACCTCCTCCACGGCCCAGTTGTCTCTCTGCACAGGGACACCGAGCGCAGCCTGAGAGCGAGTCCCGGACCGGACCGGACCGAGCCGGGCACGGCGGGACCGGATCGAGCACAGCGGGACCGGATCGAGCACAGCGGGACCGGATCGAGCACAGCGGGACCGGACCCGAGCACAGCGGGACCGATCGAGCACAGCGGGACCGGATCGAGCACAGCGGGACCGATCGAGCACAGCGGGACCGACCCGGGCACAGCGGGACCGGATCGAGCACAGCGGGACCGACCCGAGCACAGCGGGACCGATCCCGAGCACAGCGGGACCGACCCGGGCACAGCGGGACCGACCGAGCACAGCGGGACCGGATCGAGCACAGCGGGACCGGATCGAGCACAGCGGGACCGACCCGGCACAGCGGGACGGATCGAGCACAGCGGGCCCGACCAGCACGCGGGACCGACCCGAGCACAGCGGGACCGGACCCGAGCACAGCGGGACCGGATCGAGCACAGCGGGACCGGATCGGCACAGCGGGACCGACGAGCACAGCGGGACCGGATCGAGCCCGGTCCCGGTCCCTGTCCCATCCCAAATCTCGATCCCGCTCCGGGACGCACCGGGAACATCCCAGCCCCGATCCCGGTCCTGATCCGGGACACGAGGGTCGCATCCCGGTCCCTGTCCCATCCCGACCCCATCCCGGTGCCGCTCCGGGGGCTCCGGGCGCTCATCCCCGGTCCCGATCCCAACCCGCAGCACAAGGGGCTCCTCCCGGTGCCCCCTCCAGCCCCGCATCGGGAACTTCCCGGTGCCCTCAGACCCTCCCGGTGCCCTCAGACCCTCCCGGTGCCCTCGGATCCTCCCGGTGCCTTCAGACCCTCCCGGTGCCCTCAGACCCTCCCGGTGCCCTCGGACCCTCCCGGTGCCCTCAGACCTCCCGGTGCCCTCAGACCCTCCCGGTGCCCTCGGATCCTCCCGGTGCCCTCGACCTCCCGGTGCCCTCGACCCTCCCGGTGCCCTCAGACCCTCCCGGTGCCCTCAGACCCTCCCGGTGCCCTCAGACCCTCCCGGTGCCCTCAGAACCTCCCGGTGCCCTCGGATCCTCCCGTGCCCTCAGCCCCTGCCCTCCCCTCGCCCGCTCCCCTCCCCCTGCCGCTCCCTCGCCCCTGCCGCCCTCGCCCCTCCCATCCCTGCGCTCCCTAGCCCCATCCACCTGCGCTCCTCGCCCCCTCCCATCCCTGCCGCTACCTCGCCCTCCGGAGCCCGGGCCCGCTGCCGCCGCTCGCATCGCTCGCAGGGCTTGTAGAAGCGGAAGATGGCCCGTCAGGGCCAGCCACGTAGCCTCGGCGCGTCGGGGCTGTGCAGGAAGCGCACGGTGAGCGGCAGGATCCTCGCCCAGGTCGAGCACTGCGTGAGCTGCGGCACGAAGTTCCACACGTTCAGGCGGCGGCCGAAGACCCCTGCGGGACACGGGGGAGAGGGTCGGGGCCGGGCGGGGCCGGGGAGAGACCCCCGGAGGGCTCCGGGAGGGGATGGGGAGGGGAAGGGCGGATTTGGGCAGGGGGAGTGGGAATGGGGGATTGGGGAGGGGGGAATTGGGGAGTGGGGAGTGGGAAATTGGGGAATTGGGGATTGGGGGATTTGGGGAGGGGGAGTGGGGAAAGGGGGATTGGGGGATTGGGGGATTGGGTAATTGGGGAATTGGGGGATTGGGGGATTTGGGGAGGGGGAGTGGGGAAAGGGGGATTTGGGGAGTGGGGGAGGGGGATTGGGGAGTGGGGAATTGGGGAGTGGGAAATTGGGGAGTGGGGAAATGGGGATTTGGGGAGTGGGGAATGGGGGATTGGGGAATGGGGGATTTGGGGAGTGGAAAATGGGGAGTGGGGAATGGGGGATTTGGGGAGGGGGAGTGGGGAATGGGGGATTTGGGGAGAGGAGAGCGGGAAAAAGGGCAGGATTTGAGGAGAACCCAGAGAAATGAGGATATGGGGAGGAGAAATTGGGAAATGCAGGATTGGGGGAGCAGAAGGGAAAATGCAGGATTTGAGAGCAGAAATTGGGAAATGCAGGATCCGGGGAGAATAGAGGGAAATACAGAATTTGAGAGCAGAAAGGGAAAAGCAGAATTTGAGAGCAGAAATTGGGAAATGCAGAATGAATGCAGAAGGGAAATGCAGAATTGAAGCAGAATGGAATGCAGAAATTGGGAAATGCAGATTAGGGAATGCAGAAATTGGGAAATGCAGCATTGGGGAAATGCCGACACATGGGGAAATGCAGCATCTGGAGGAATGCCGACATGGGGAAATGCTCATCCTAGAACGAAGGGAGTCCCGAGGCGGCCGGCTCGGCTCCAGGGGCACAAATCGCCCCTGCGGGGCAGCGGGCGCTGCCGGCGGGGCCAGCCGCGGGCGCGCACCTTTCTTGAAGTCGTCGGGGCTGAAGCCGCGCCCGGCCACCTTGGGCACCATCCCGGCCGAGCTGACCAGCACGTTGTGCCGCGCCTGGTAGCAGAAGTCGGAGCCGGTCAGCGGAGTCTCGCACTCGTTCTCCCAGTTGCCCTTCAGCTCGAAGGTCTCGCCGTCCAGCACCACGAAGCCGCCTGGGACACGCGAGGAACGGGGCCGGTGACAAATCCCGGGAGCGCCGGGGTGGGAGCGTGGGCAGGGAACTGGGAATGGTGGCTGGGAACTGGGAATGGCTCCAGGGAACTGGGGATCCCGGCAGGGAACTGGGAATCCCTCCAGGGAACTGGGAATGGCAGCGGGGAACTGGGAATGGCAGCGGGGAACTGGGAATGGTGGCGGGGAACTGGGAATGGCAGCTGGGAACTGGGAATGGCAGCTGCGAACTGGGAATGGTGGCGGGGAACTGGGAATGGTGGCGGGGAACTGGGAATGGCTCCAGGGAACTGGGGATGCCGGCAGGGAACTGGGGATGCCGGCAGGGAACTGGGAATGCCGGTAGGGAACTGGAAATGGCAGCGAGGAACTGGGAATGGCGGCAGGGAAAAGGGAATTCCAGCAGGGAACTGGGGATTTCCCCGGCAGGGATCTGGGGATCCCTCCATGGATCTGGGGATCCCTCCATGGATCTGGGAATCCCTGCAAGGAACTGGGTGGGGATTTCCGCGGCAGGAGAATTCACCTTTGCCGTTGCCCGCGGGGTCGCCCATGTTGGCGATCAGGATGTCCCCGTTGGGCAGGGCGTGGGTGACAGCCAGGTAGCCCTTGTTGCACTTCCAGAACACATCCACGGGCTCAATCATCTGCGGAAAGCGGCGCCCGGTTCAGCCCGCGCCTGCTGGGCGCCTTTCCCGGCAGCACGGGATCCATCCTTGAACCTTTCCTTCCTTGAACCTTTCCTTCTTGAATTAATCCTGTCCTGTCCTGTCCTGTCTACCTATCTATCCTATCCTATCTATCCTATCCTATCCTATCCTATCCTATCCTATCCTATCCTATCCATCCATTATCCTATCCTATCTATCCTATCCTATCCTATTCCTATCCTATCCTATCCTATCCTATCCTATCCTATCCTATCCTATCCTATCCTATCCTATCCCATTATCCTATCCTATCCTATCCTATCCTATCCATCCTATCCTATCCTATCCTATCCTATCCTATCCTATCCTATCCTATCCTACTACCACCACCCACCCCACCACCCACTTTCCTCCCTGGAATCCTCTCTCCTTTCCCTCCTTCCTCCCGCCGTTTCCCCCCGTTCCCGTGTCCCCAGCCGCCCCGCTCGCTGCCCGCGCCGTGCCCCGGCCGTACCTTGCAGATCCGCGGCGCCCGGCACTGCGAGCCCACCTCCAGCACGTAGATGCGGGAGGAGATGAGGCCGGGCAGCACCAGCTTGGTCCTTTTGGCCGCGGCGCCGCTGTCGAAGCAGCCGCAGGCGGGGCCCCAGCCCGCGCTGTGCAGCTCGTCCTTGAGGTTGGGCATGGGCAGGCGGTGGGTGACCTGGGCACGGCACGGGGGGCTCAGCCAGGGGGGCGAGGGGACCGGGCAGCGGGCAGGGGGGGCTCTGGAGAGGGGGACAGCGGGGTTTGGGGGGCGGGGAGAGGGGGGGAGAGGGGATTGGGGGAACGGAGAGGGGGGTAGTGGGGGTTGGGGGGCTCTGGAGAGGGGGGGAGAGGGGATTGGGGGGCGCGGAGAGAGGTTTGGGGGAGCGGAGAGGGGGGGAGTGGGGGTTGGGGAAGCGGAGAGGGGAGAGAGGTGGTTGGGGGGCGGAGAGGGGGCAGTGGGGTTTGGGGGGCCCTGGAGAGGCGGGGAGAGGGGGTTGTGGGAGCGGAGAGAGGGGGAGAGGAGTTGGGGGATATGGAGGGGGGGGAGAGGGGGTTGGGGGAGCTGAGAGGGGGGGAGAGGGGGTTGGGGGTTATGGAGAGCCGGTCTTGGGGGGCAGAGAGGGGAGCAGCGGGATTTGGGGGAGCAGAGGGGGGGCAGCCGGGATTGGGGGAGCGCTGAGAGGGGTGGGAGCGGGGTTTAGGGATGGGGGACATCTGGAGAGGGGTTTGGGGGGCTTTGGAGAGGGGTTGGAACGGGGTCTGGGATCCCTGCAGGGGGCGGGAGCGGGGTTTGGACATTGGGGGGCTGTGAGAGGGTCTGGGAGCGGGGTTTGGACATTGGGGGCTCTGAGAGGGTCTGGGAGCGGGGTTTGGAGATTGGGGGGCTCTGAGAGGGTCTGGGAGCGGGGTTTGTAGATTGGGGGGCTCTGAGAGGGTCTGGGAGCGTGCTTTGGTAGATTGGGGGGCTCTGAGAGTGTCTGGGAGCGGGGTTTGGACATTGGGGGCTCTGAGAGGGTCTGGGAGCGGGGTTTGAGATTGGGGGGCTCTGAGAGGGTCTGGGAGCGGGGTTTGGAGATTGGGGGGCTCTGAGAGGGTCTGGGAGCGGGGTTTGGACATTGGGGGCTCTGAGAGGGTCTGGGAGCGGGGTTTGGACATTGGGGGGCTCTGAGAGGGTCTGGGAGCGGGGTTTGGGGATCGGGGAGCCCCGCGGGCCGCTCGAACCTGGCCGTAGTGGCAGGAGCGCGGGTTGAGGTCCACGGTGGCCAGGAAATCGGGCTGGTCGATGCCCGTGTTCCGGTAGGTGCAGGTCACGTAGGCGACCTCCTCCCTGGGCGCTGCGGGCACAAAACCGCGCTCGGAACGCGCCGGGAGGGCGCAGAGAGCACGCGGAGAGCTCCGGGGAACTCTCAGGGATGATTTGGGGGGAGCCGAGATGTCCTGGAGCTGCCCCCGAGCAGCGCTGGGGCCGCTCCTGAGCCGGGAATAACCGGGAGAGATCCCGGGAATAACCGGGGGGAGATCCCGGGAATAACCGGGGGGAGATCCCGGGAATAACCGGGGGGAGATCCGGGAATAACAGGGGAGAGACCTCGGGAATAACCAAGGGGAGATCCCGGGAATAACCGGGGGGAGATCCCGGGAATAACCGAGGGGAGATCCCGGGAATAACCGGGAGAGATCCCGGGACAAACGGGGGGAGATCCCGGGAATAACCGGGGGAGATCCGGGAATAACCGGGAGAGATCCCGGGGACAAACGGGGATCCGGAATAACCGTGAGGAGATCCCGGGAATAACCGGGGGAGATCCCGGGAATAACCGGGGGGATCTGCCGGGAATAACCGGGGGGGAGATCCCGGGAATAACCGGGGGGATCTGCCGGGAATTCTGGGGAAGGAGCACAGCACAGACACTGAGCTCAGGGAGACCCTAAACCCCCAAACTCTGCGCAGACCCCGAGCTCATGGCGACCCCAAAAACCCCAAATCCCCCCCATTCCAGCCCAGCCCCGGCGCCTCTCCTGTCCCGGGAATAACCCTGGGATTCTCCCGGGAATCACCGGGGGGAGATCCCGGGAGTCACCGGGGATAATGTGCCGGGCGTTGTCGCGCTGGGGAAGGGGCTCAGCACAGAGGCTGAGCTCAGGCAGACCCCCGCTGCCGCCCGGAGCCCCCAGGCCCCCGGTGCAGCGCAGCCCGCGGGCAGCACTCGCCTTTCAGCAGGTCGGGGCAGGCGGGGCACTCGTAGCACGGAGCTCTGCACCTGTCTGGGGGAGCAGAGGGGGCCCCGTGAGCCCGGCCCCGGCCCGGGACCCCGCAGCCCCTCCCGCAGGGTCCCTGCCAGCGCGGGGACCCCCGGGGACAGCGCCGGGGACAGCGCCGGGCTGTGGGCAGGGACCCTGGGGACACCGGAGACCCCCGGGGACCCCTGCCCACAGCGGGGACGGGGAATGGGGAATGGGAATGGGGACAGGGAATGGGGACAGGGAATGGGGACAGGGAATGGGATGGGGAATGGGAATGGGGAATGGGAATGGGAATGGGATGAGGAATGGGAATGGGGTGGGGAATGGGATGGGGTAAGGGCTGTCCCCGAGCCGGGATCAGGGACAGGGACAGAGCCAGGATCAGGGATGGGACAGAGCCGGGATCAGGGATGGGACAGAGCCGGGATCAGGGATAGGGACAGAGCCGGGATCAGGGATAGGGACAGAGCGGTCCCTGAGCAGGGATCAGGGATGAGGACAGAGCCGGGATCAGGGATAGGGATAGAGCTGCCCCTCAGCAGGGATCAGGGCTGTTCCTGAGCTGGGATCAGGGATAGGGACAGAGCTGTCCCCGAGCCAGGATCAGGGATAGGGACAGAGCCAGGATCAGGGATGAGGACAGGGCCGTGCCCAGGACACGGCGGGAGCTCCAGCAGGGACAATCCCCGCGGGTCCCGGAGCCCCGGGGCAGGGCAGCGCCCCCCGCCCCCAGGAGCCGCCCGAGGCCCGGCAGGAGCTCCGCGAGCAGCGGCCCCACGGGCAAAGCTCGGGCCCGGCTCCCTCCTCCTGCCCAGCTGTGCCCAGCTGTGCCCAGGTGTGCCCAGGTGTGCCCGGGCCGGGGCTGCGGGGGTCCCTTACCCATGGCTGCAGTTTTGGGGGTGCCGGCGCTGGCGGAGCTGGAGCTGAGGGGCAGCTGCTGCTGTCTGCGAGCTGGAGCGGCTGTGCCGTGCCCGGGCTGCTGCCGGGGGCCTTTTATCCCGGGCCAGGGGTGGGGGCAGCGGGGCCAAGCCCAGGGAGGGGCTGCCCAGCGCTGGGGAGGGGCCAGCCCGGCGCTGCGGCTTCTGGCCGCCCGCCGCCAATCTGCGCCCCGATCTGCTGCTCCTGCAGCTGCCCCAGCCTCAAACGCCGCCGCGCCGAGCCGAGCCCGGCCTCGCTGCCCGCCCCGAGCGCCTGCTCCAGCCCCGCAGCCGCCTCAGCCCCGCCGGCACCGGGCCCGGGGCACCCCCAGAGCCAGAACGGAGCCCCGGGCCCGGCGGCGGCTGCCGGGGGCTGAGCCCGCGGGGGCTCCGAAAACTCCGCCGGGATCCGGGTCCCGACAGGAGCATCCCGACCCTGGCACCAGCCAGAGACCCTTCTGGGATCCGGGTCTGGACAGGAGCATCCCGACCCTGGGATCAGCCAGGGGATCCTCTGGGATCCTGACCCTGACAGGAGCATCCCGACCCTGGGATCAGCCAGGGGATCCTCTGGGATCCTGACCCTGACAGGAGCATCCCGACTCTGGCATCAGCCACAGACCCTTCTGGGATCCCGGTCTGGACAGGAGGATCCCAATCCCGACATCAGCCAGGGGCTGCTCTGGGATCCCGACCCTGACACGAGGATCCCGATCCCGGGATCAGCCCGGGGCTCTCGGGGATCCCCGCAGGCTCCCAGAGCCGGCTGTGCCCGGGCACAGGAGTTTGGCAGCTCGGGGACAGCGGGCTGGGCTCGGGGAGCTGCGGAGGGGATCCCAGGGCACGGGCACAAGGCCAGGGCACCCCGGGAGCCGCAGGAAATGCGCCCGGAGCGCCCGGCGGGGCAGCAGCAGCCAGGGCGGGACACGGGGCGGCCGCCCGGGGGGCACCTGCGGGTGGGGGCAGCGGGGAAAAGGATTTGGGGGGCTCAGCACTGGCAACCGGGGCTGGAAGGGTCACTGGGGACTGTCCCCACCCCTGTGGGGCAGGAGAAGCCACCATGGGCTGTCCCCAGCCCTGTGGGGCAGGAGAAGCCACCATGGGCTGTCCCCAACCCTCTGGAGGCAGGAGAAGCCACCATGGGCTCTCCCCAACCCTCTGGTGCCCCCCAGCCGCCCCCAGCCCCCTGGGCCAGCCCCGGGTGCCCCCAGCAGCACAAAAGCGGCCACAGCCGGGCTGGGTTTGGCCCGGTCTGGGCTGCGATGGCCCCCAGAGAGCCCCGGCAGCAGCAGAGCCCCCGGCGCTGGCCCCGAGGGCTCGCAGCAGGGTCCCCTGCCGGGGCCAGTGCCCAGCGCCCGGTGCCAGGGCACCCTGAGCGCCCCCGGAGCGCGGCTGCGGGCTCCGGGCAGGGCTGGGGGTCCCCGGGGGGCGCACGGGCACAGCGCTGCTGCTGCTGCTGCTGCTGCTGCTGCTGCTGCTGCTGCTGCTGCCCCGGGGCCGCGGGCACCGCGCCCGGCGCCCGGCGGGAGCCGCCTGCCAGCCCCGCAGCGCGGCGGGGGCACGGCCCGGGCTGCCCGCAGCCCAAAGCTCCGCTCCCAGCGCCCCGGGCCGCCCCCGGCACAGCCCCGGCGGCTCCAGCGCGCCCGCGGAGCCGCTGCCCGCCCGGGCAGCTCCGGCGATGCCGGCAGCGCCTGCCGGGGCCGCCCGTGCGCTCCGCACCCGCTGCGCTCGCCCCCGGGCCGGCCCGGGCTGCCCGGCGCTGGCCCCGCGGTGCCCACGGGCCCGGCCCTGCTGCCCTGGCCGCTGCGCACCCGCTCATTAGCCGGATCATTAGCCCGACCCTCATTAGCCGGCTCCTCCGCGCGCCCCTCATTAACGAGCCGCGCTGCTCCCGGTGGCTTCCCGAGCTGACGTCGCGCTGGCCCCGCCCGGCCCCCGGTCGCGATAGCGCCGATAAGAGCGCGATCAGCGCCACGAGCGCCGCGCTGCTCCCGGCCACGCGCCCGCGGGGACAGCCCCGAGCCCCCTGCGACCCCCGCCCCGAGCCCCGCTGGACACTGCAGACCCCCAAAGCGGCCCCGGCCCGCTGCCGCTTTGGGGGGTTCGGGCCCGGACCCCGCGGCACGGGCGCCCCGGGACCAGCCCGGGATCCGCCGCCCAGAGACCCCCGAGACCCCCAAACCCTGCCCCGAGCCCCCGAGACCCCCAAACCCTGCCCCGAGCACCCCGAGACCCTCAAACCCTGCCCCGAGTGCCCCGACACCCTCAAACCCTGCCCCGAGACCCCCAAACCCTGCCCCGAGCACCCCGAGTCCTGCCCCGGGACCCCCAAACCTTGCCCCGAGACCCCGACCCCTGTCCTGAACCCCCCGAGACCCTCGAGCCCTCAAACCCTGCCCCGAGACCCCCAAAACCTTCACACCCTCCTGCAGGGAGCCCCAAAACCTTCACACCCTCCTGCAGGGAGCCCCAAAACCTTCACACCCTCCTGCAGGGAGCCCCAAATCTTTCACACACTCATTCAGGGAGCCCCAAAACCTTTACTCGCTCGTTCAGGGACCCCCAAAACCTTCATACCCTCCTGCAGGGAGCCCCAAAACTTTCACACACTCATTCAGGGAGCCCCAAAACCTTCACACTCTCGTGCAGGGACCCCCAAAACCTTCACACCCTGGTGCAGGGAGCCCCAAACCCGCCCGGCGCTCCTCGCCCGCCCGCGATTCCAGCCCGGAGCCGCTTCCAGGGCTGCCGAGCGCTCCCGGCTCTCCCAACACACACGGGCACGGAACAGCCAGAAAACCCTGAGCGCAAATTCCCTTCCAGGCCAAGAATTCCCTGATATTCCCATCAGGAAAAGGGTGATTTTTGCGTTCCTGAGTTCGCCTGCCAACGTGACAACACCCGAAATTCCCCCGGCAGTGGGAGGAATTGGGGGCGTCGGGAAATTGTTCCCCGCTCCACCGCTTAAAAAAAAATCAGGACAAAATTCCACTCTGGGGACGCAGCGGGCTCCTGGTCCTCGGTGCCACATCCCCAAAAACCGGGAGGGCTCCGCTGCAGCCCCGAGCGGGGGCTCTGATCCTTCGGGTGGCGTTTGGAAGGGATTTGTCCCCCTCCCTGCCCAGGGGACGCGGGGAGCCCAAGGCCCCGAGCCCGAACCCCCTGAGGCTCGGGATTGTTCCAGGG